>VDFB02061145.1:0-33019 GCA_007258455.2 Sequoia sempervirens | reverse complement strand
CACCAATAATAGGGACTTCTCTTGAATCCATAGCATAGCACTTTCCATGAGTGTTGTCAAATTTCATTCCTAATGCCTCCATGATTTTAGCTAGCATGATATTATTGGACACTCTAGAGTCAATAATATAGTTTTTTACTAAAATTTTCTTCAACAATTAGTGTGAGGAAAAATGGACCTATCTTCCCAAGACAAGAAATTACTAAATTTCCCATAAAGATATGAGGGATTATAGTGATTACTCCCTCAACTTCTTTATCTTTCTTATCCTTTTCACTCACTTTGGGTGGACTGGGAACCACTAAATCATTAAAGGCTATAGTAGCACCATTTATAAGGGTTATTGCCTTCTATTTGTATTCATCTATTCTCATCATCTCAAGAAAGGGGACAAAGAATTTTACTTTGATAATTAATTGAAACATGTCAATAGGGGTGTACTTAGGTAATTCAATTGGGAGCATACCCAGTTCCATGTCACTCTCCTTATGTTGATTCTTGGTTGTTTCAATTTTATGCTTGACATGTCCTTTCTTGTAACTTCAGGATTTTGCTTCTGTATCTTCATCTTTGCAGTAGGGGACTTAGATTCTCCATTAACTTTTGGCTTATCTACTTTCTTAGCCCAAATTTTATCTCCCCTGGCTTCCTTAGATCTGACTGCTTCTTCGTTTCCATCAAAGTTTTGTTCTTTACCTCTGGCATTTTTCTTCTTGATGAAAAGACCAACATGACTACCTTTTTCACCACCAACTTTTCTATTCCTTAGGTGATATGAGCTTCTAGCTTGAGTGGCCAAATCCATGGTATATCTTGCAATCTCTTCATCTGAAGGACTTCTCATGGATACACCATCTTCAATTGCTTCCAAATTATATACTTCATTATTATTGTCAACATCCTCATCTGAGAGAACTTGCTAGTGATACATGCTAGAAATTTGCATTTGGCCATCTATATCCATTTCATGAAACTCCATATTAGAAGATCACTCACTATCAGCTAAATCAAAACCATCCATAATCATATTTATATCAATGTCCTCCTCATCTGACTGATCACATTCCTTGGGTGCAACTTCTTCAACTTCAACCATCTGTGCCACTGCACATTGATGAGGAGAATGAGGCATCTTGCAAACCATGCAACAAGGAGTGTCGTCAGCAAAATTTCTTGAATTCTTCTAAAAAGTATCTAGGGGAACCTTATTCTAAGAATTTATTTGATTGTTGGGAATAGGCTTCCCATTATACCAATTAGTATTGTATGGGTGATCCTACAACCGACGAGGTCTTTCATTTCTATGATAATTTTTTGATGGATCCTTTTCTTTCCTTACAATTTTGTCATTTATATTTTTCATAAAATTATTAATCTTATGATCAAGGGTACCCCCTTTAGCATCTGATCTATTATCCTCCCTTTTTTGGTATTTGAGGAATTTTTTATCATCTCTTCTGCCAAATTTACCAATGGCTCTAATAATATTATCAATATTTTCTACCATCTTATAAGCCTCTTTCAATTTTGAGGATTCTTATCCAGTGGATGGTAACTCATCTTCACATCAAAAGCATTACAGTAATTTACCAAGCACACATTATCATTCAATTGTAAATGAGGAGGCAACACTTTCCTTTCCTTTTGGAACCTTGTATTAAAATCAATCAGAGACTCATTAGAACCTTTAGCAATGTTATTAAATTGATTCAATAAAAAACTTGAATTGGTCTTATCACCATACTACTCTTGGAACATCCTCTCAAATTCCTCCCAAGATCCAATACTATCGGCAAGCAAAATTCTATACCACTCTCGAGCATCTTTAATGAGAGACTGAATAAACAACTTCATCATTATATCATCTGCTTCTACCTCAAAATCATTCATAACATTTGTGAATGCTTTGAGGTGATATTTACCACTCAAGGCATTATTTCTAGAGAATCTAACTAAAGCAGTTCTAAAGTCTTTAGGAAATGGGTTAGGATAACCAGGTATCCCAGTGAAACATAACTGCTAATACCTGTCAACTTGGAGTGGTCTCCTAGTATGTCTATCTCTATGAGTATTTCTATTCTCATCATCCTTTTGGTTATTAGATTGATTTTTTCCTTACCCTTCCCACTTCCATCATCACCACCTCCCTTCTTGTTCCCTTCATCATCTTCAAAGTATGAGTTCTTGTTTTTATTATTTCCTCCACCTCCACCACCTTGATCTTCACCACCACCTCCACTAGTAGTGTGTCTTTTAGACTTATTTTTTGAATCACTACCCTTGTGTCTAGAGATTGAAGCCTCTAGAGTTGGTGTGGACATTTTAAGAAATACAATCTTTCTAGCTATTTTTTCATTAATAGCTTCTATTTCAACTTTCTTTAAGTCATCTTGCAGTTTATCATTTTCCAAATGCAATTTCAAGATCTCATGGTTTGAGGGTGCATTGGATGGAGTAGGATCAATCTTAGAATTATTGGTGGGGGTTTTAACAAATTAAGTATTGGTACTTGTGTTGGTATTGGTATTAAAAGTATTGAAGGTAGTCTTCTTTATTTGATCAATGGGCTTATTTCCATAATCTATAAATGATGATTTATTAGTAGTAGCAAGATCTAAGGCTCTAGTATTTGCAACATAAGTGGTATAGGCATTAGTAGTAGAGGTTCCCATCTAGACTGTTGCTTTAGGAATTTCAAGGGTAACCTCAGCAGCCAACTTGGAGACATTTTCAATGAAGGATTTCTGCCTAGCAACATCTTCTCTCATCTTCTTTATTTTTTTATTTTTGGGAATCTCTCTCAATTTTCTTATCTCTAATCCTATCTTCCTTCTCCTTCAACCCCTTTTATCTATTCTTCTCTTCTTCCTTAAGCCTAATTTCTTCCTCTTCTAAGGCTTGCATGTCTCTATATATGTCTTCTTCATTTTCTAAGATATTTCTAGCCTCACTAGGCATAGGAGTATAATAGGCTTGATCAATTGGGTCTTCCTCAAGGGAAATGTGCACTTCTATATTAGGAGATTCTCCCCTTGGTTTAAATTTTTTTCCATTGAAGAAAGATTCAACACCAAGGGTTAGAGGCTCTCAGAACTTCTTATTCTTATCCCAAAACTCCTACCTATCCTCCTCTCTTGACACATCAAATTCCTTGTCAAATACTTGCTCAATAGGAAATCTCCCCTAATCTACATTAGGATCTTCAATTTCATGTGCTTCTCCCTAGATATTTCCACTATCTACTTCATTATGAAAATTGGGAGATGCTTCATCAAGGGATTCAATAGACTTACTCGATTCAATAGTTTTCTTCACCCATAATGGTTGTTTGTCTTTTCTAGGCTCAAGTTCTAGCCTCTACTCTGGATGTTTTTTCATATAGCTCCTGATCTTCTTCATGGTGTCAAATGTATCAGAATTCTTCTCCTCACGTTCTCTTTGAGAATTTATCTTTACATTAGTATATGAGACTTCAGAGTTGCCACCCAGAATGCTAGGAAATAGCTAGTGATTGCACTTCAACTTGGTATTTGTAATTTTAGAAAATACTATGAACATAACATGACACAAAGTGATAGAATTAACCAGAATGTGACGCATAAGACTAGACATGGATTTTGTGCTACTATTTTGAACCAATTATTCTTCAACAATGAAGAATAATATAATACTAGACTCTGACTATACCATATCTGAACTAGAGACTTTAAAATCAACAACTCCCTAGCAAAGTTGCCAATCTGTTGGTTATTTTTTTAAGAACCAAGCTAGTCTTTAGAATTTCCTATGGAATTTTCCATTTCCAGTAATAAAAAATCTAAAAGGATTGGCCAACAAACAAGTAAAATATGCAAAACTTTTACTCCTACACTTTGGGCTCTGTGAAACCGAGGAGGGTAACTAGTCTCATAATGTATATTTAAGAACTTCTGTGATTTATATTTTGATACATTGTAAACAATAGATAAATCTCATATATCTACTCAAAAATAGTGTGTCAAAAGAGTTTCTAGTTCTCTTAAATAATACCTTATACTTGGAGCATGAGAAAAGTGAAATTCATCATAGCATTACTACAATGGTAACCCATCTATAAGATTTGTAAATAAAGAGTGATTAGCTAATTAACTAATCTAGGAATTGAATTGTGAGTGATTTACTAAAACTAGTGCCTTATCCTAAACATGGATTCAACCTTAACCTATGAAACCTGATAAAAAATCAACAATAGCAACACATTGCTTAAGAAACACTACATTATAGCATTCCCTCATAACATTCTCGACCATTACTTCTTGAAAATATCCTAGCACATAATTCATATGAGACGAACAATATAATACTTGATTATATTCATTCATTAATCATAGAACAATTACAAAGGAGAGATAATAGCCATGAAATTTTCATCATTCTATATAGTATTTTCTATCATGTTATCACAATTACATAAGTAACCACAGACTCATAATGTAAGAAAAAACTCAAACTATGCTTAATGCTTTGCTAACAATTCACTGTGTCAATTATAATTCAACAAACCTCTACTTTCTAGCCCCTGGATTCCTTCTTATAGAAAAAAAGGAGAAAAACAAGCCTTAGGCCAGAAAGTACACAAGACATTACCTTATTGGACCGCTATAACATATATTCCATTTTCAGTTACAATGAGTTCCCAGGTGGTGGGAAACAATTTCCTCAAAAATTGTTCCCATGCACACAAAATCAAAGTGAAAGAAAGCATGAAAGAAATAGAAAGGAAAGGACAAGGAATATGTCCACATCTATAGAATAGTCACCAATTCAATTTGAAGAAAATGTACTATATTTTCTATACTTTAGCAAAATCCTAATCTGTACTAAATACAGGCTATGCAGTTCATTTTCACCCATCTATTACTCATCATGATTGCACACTTCAAAATAAAAAAATTCAAATCACCACCCTGCCATTTCTTATTAATCCACCACACCCTCCAAGTATCTACCTCTCCATGCAAGGAATTCCTCTTTAGTAGGCCAATTGAAATTCATGACCTCATCAACATTTTCTCTATAAGGTGCATACTTGGTAAGAATTTGGTTGGCCTTCTTGTCAAAATCCAACAAGACAATCTTTGCATGAGCCAACATATCCATATTTCTCTTCAATGTTCCCATATCATATCTTTGAAAAATTGAAACTTCCTGATCTGAAATAATTTTATTAGTTCCATCTTTCCATTCCTGTAGGGTTTTTATCCTGCCATCATCCCTTAGAATGGATGGAAGGAGACCATGATGTGATTCATGAAATGATTTCACTAGCTCTCTTATTTTGATCTCCAAAGGTTCAATATTTCCCCTGTACCCCTCAGTTTTACCTACAAGAGTATCAGTGGGCTTAAACTTTTTAGTAGGGTTGGCATCTTGCTTAGCTCCAATGGACATAAATCTCAATTCCTTCATCATAGGGATCCATGTTTCCATAAGTGGAATAGCTCTTTCCCTTTCATTGTAATTTTTTTTTATAGCATCCACCATGGATGAATAGCTATAATGAATGCTATTCAATCTATTATTCACTCCTTTGTTCAAATGCTCCAGTACTATAGTGAAAATCTCCATTTTTCTATTAAAATCCTCCTTATCATGATTGTCACTTTTCTCTTTATATTCTTTTAGTTGCTTGAGCAACTCCTCCCTACTGATATCTTCCTTAGCCTATGGAATTTATGATGTACTAGGCTCTATTATTGAAATAGGAACACTTCCCATGTTCTATGGCACAATTTCCCATGAGGAACTTATTTCAGGGGTAAATTCAGAGGATGCGGCTTCTTGTGAAGTGGTAGGGGAATCAACATCAATCTACTTATGCTTTTTTGGTTGCAAACTTTGCAACTTATCCTCTAGAAATGTTACTTTTGTTTGTAATTGTATATTTTGTTGTTGAAGCTTTCCACAGTCAACCAACAAATTATTGTGGTTTGTGTTGAGCTTCTCCTTTTTTGTAGTTAGTAATTCTATAGTGGCCCTTGTGAATTGTGCAACATGTATTGATATATTTTCTGCCTCTAGAGCTGATGTTTTTGACACCCTTTTTATTATCAAGCTTCCACTGTAATTAGGTGTAGGCTTAGCAATGACAGGCTTCCTTGTTCTTGGGGATAGAGACCAAATAGCTAATGCATCCCATTTTTCAATAAAGGTAGACCCTTGTAATGCAATTGTAGCCTCCTCTTCTGAATTGTAAAGAGGTCTATCACATATCTTTATTGTATCAAAGGCTATGGTAGAAGCTAAATCCCATTCTGGAAGTAATAATATACAACTATTTCTCACCAATTCTCTATCTTCCTTTGCAGTCATTTTTTGGAACTTAGCTCACATTTCATTCAAAACCTTTTCCTAGATGGTGGCATCAGGAAATTCTGGATGGAGACTTCTTTCTTTGGCCAAGCTGTCGACATATTCAATTCTCTTAGCCATGTATGCAAACTCCATAAAATCTTGAGACTTTACAAGTGAATCATCATTCAAAAACTTTGTGCATGCTTCCACTCGAATATCATCTCTACCATTAAGCCCAATGAGGTCAACATTACTCAACCTCATACTTAATTGTTGTGTCACCACCATTGTTGGTGTAGTTGGAATTCCTTCTTGCATCTCTGCTCGATACCCATATTTCATCATCATATTCTTCATCAACATAGCCCACCACACTAGTTGGTTCAACCCTCTGCTTCTTCAATGGTGGCTCTTTTGGTGGTGATGCACTCAGTGGTGGAGTATCAATATCCACAATTTTAGGCTCTGTTAGCCTTGGAGGAGATGGTGGTGGTACTTGTGGCATAGGAGAATTATTTTTCTACTCTTGTTGGGAGGGAGTAGGAACTGCATCATTTTTCTTTGCCTTACTCTTTCTCCATACAAAGAACTTTACTTTTGGTTCTTTAGGGGCTTGAGGTGTAGACTATTTTTCCAAAGAAAGAACTTCTCCTCTACCCTATTCTTCTTCAATGGGGAACTTTCCCTTATCCTTACTTATCACACCTTTAGTTTCAAGGTGGCCCACTATTGTCTCAATTCTAGGAGACATGTTCCACCTTTTGCATCACATTTTTAATTTTTGGGAGAACATTGAAATTATGATTATTCTCCTTTATCTTTCACTACATCTTACTAAAAAAATCCATCTTTATTTTCTTTATTCTTGTTCCAAAAGGTTAAACACATTTCTTATCACATCTTCCAGGAATTAAAAAATGTGCACAAATCTATAACTATTGTTCCTTTCCTTCAACCAGGCCATGAAACCTTCAGGATCATACCGGATCCTCTCTAATATTCTTTGCATGTAGTAGGCATTGAGTATATCAAGTATCTTATTCCAACTTCCCTTTGTCATCATAAAATTAAAGAAACATGTGTATGAAGGAAAAAATGTTCCTTTTCCTTGATCCATCAAATGTTCATTTTCAACACTTACTAATTGCCATATTACTTCAAGGAAACCAATTCTCTCTGGCACATACCTTGGAAGCAAGTGAGGTGCAATAGTGGAACCATACACTCTTAAAACAATTCGATTGTGATATGGGATAACATCTCCCCAATTGTGATCAACTCCTAACTCAGGGCTTCCTTCCTTAGGTCTCATGAAGTCATGCAGCGCTATGAGAATTCTACGTATATTCACAAGAAGGGCTCTCTTTAATTCAAAAGCAAACAAGTTCTCAAACACCACAAAGTCATGTCTTGTCATCCTTGTCTAGGATAGTAGTCCAACATTGAACAAGCAATTCCAAGTCACCCTTCTTCCTATCCAAAGTCATACTCTGCCAAAAGTAAGATGCACTTTTGAACAAAAAAATGTGCATTAGCAATGAGTACCAGCTAAACCTTACTCCATCTACACCTTTCTTCAATATTTACAAACCTTCCTGAATTCTTTCTGCCAGAAACCCTGCATAGTCATATACTGTGCAATATTCAGGATGTTGAATGTGGGCTGCCATATACATCAATGCCATGGGAATTCCAATGACAATATCATAACCAATTATTTGGAAAATGGTGTAAAAATTCCTTTGGAAATATGAAACAAAATAATTCATAGGAAAGGGTTCCTTATCAAATTTTCCCAATGTAATTTTTTGACCTCCAATCTCTGCCAAATACCTTGGCTATACATGGACTCTGAATGCAATCTTAGTCTTTTCAAATTCCTTCCTAAGAATGTCCTCATTAATTTTAGGCATTTCATCACTCCACTTGTTGAGTTTGAAAACATGAGCAACTTCTTCCTTGTTAATTGTAACAATTTATTTCCCATCATATGTCTTTATAGTCCTTGTGACTAGATCATAATCAGTAGCTACTGATTTAAGCAAATCAACATCCATGTAGAAATTGGGTTCAGTCAACTTTCCCAATTCACAACCCGGTGACATTAACGACCAAAAATTGGGAGCAACAGGTCAATGCAGAAATAGAATGCCCAAGGGTTTATAGACTCAAAGGTTAATTTAGAAGGGTTTTGACAACACAAACCCTAAAAAAATGATGAGGAACATAACCCTAAGCCTAAAATAGGGGTCAAAGCCAAATAGTGCAAGTTTAAAAAATGAAACCAAAGAATTTTTTTGAGGGGTTCAATCACTATCAACATTATAAGACTCACATTTTTCTTCCACTTATTGCATTGGTAGCTTAAAAAATATTTTGATCTCACCATTAATTTACTAAGATCAATGGTTCAAGTTAGGAACTAAAGGTTAGCTACTCCAATTTCAAGTTTAGCTCTGCTTAGTATCTATCTCATAAACTTGATTTAAATAAAATATGTAATTATGATATATGGTTTATGTTTCACCTAAGAATATGCTACTAATGACATGCCACTAGGATGATAGAGTATATACAAATTATCATTGTCTTTATATTTAATAACATGATGATTTTTTCAAAGAATAATTACTATAAATAGAAATTAACTATATATTAATCATACATCTCCCTTGATTAGACAATTTCCATATCCCTAAATAAAAAATATCAAATATAAGTTACCAAGAGAATTAATCACAATTTTGAAATTGTTTGAAAGAGAACTTGTATATAAATTATTCTTTATTAATTTTTTTTTCTGAACTTTTGGAAAACCATGGTGTAATTTAGTGACCTTACAACTACAATAGCTTAATGAAATTCATTCCAATTAGATTTCATGGGAATCCTTACCCTCTTTTCGAGCTCCAATTTTAACATAGATAGGATGTTGTTTTAATTTTAATTAGAATTATATAAATCCTTTTTAACAAATCCATTTTTATCTTACCTTGCTAACAAGAACTTTCTTTCTGGTTCTTATATAAATCCCTTAAATAACAAATCCAATTTTAGCTTACCTTTTTAATAAATCAAAACCTTGTTGTATAAGCTTCAAGGTCCCTTAAAAACCTTTGTGCAGCTGGTGTTGTCTTGTATTTCCTATTTGGTGTTGTTGATGGTCTGCGATTTATCTTTTTAGCAGCATGCTTGTCCCATCTTTGGGTTTTGGGTCCATTAAAAACCTATTGTAAATGGTTTCAGCTCCATTCAAAACCTGTTTTTCCCACATAATCAAAACAATGACTTTCTTAAAGGCTCATTACTTCATGCATTTTTTTTTCAAAAAACTCGCATGCCTTGACTAGGCTTCCACAATTTTGCATATAGATTTTCCCTACATGTGTGGATAGAGAAAAAATTAACCTAATACTTCTAGTGGCAAGGAATTTCATGGTATATAGAATAAAAATAAAAATACAAGCATAAATAATATGAATTGTCTAACAAATTTTTTGAATAAAAAAGAATGTAAAGGCTTCATGAGCTATTTAGTGAAATCCTCAAACAAATGTAGATACATGTGTTATCACTCAATATTGCATCCTTTCTAAGTTGCATAACTTAGCATATTGGTGAAACATGTGAAATTTTACAAGCTGCATGTCTGTTAGATCGTATTACTACCAAATTGTTAATAATTACTATTATTATGATAATAATGTATGATACATATGAAGACTCTATGATGACAAAAAATCAATAAAATTTTGAAAGGAGAAGATGATCTTAAGAAGGTTCAAAATATGCAAATTCAATTAATTTACAACGGGAAAGGAATACATTTCAATAAAATTGTTAGGAAGATGTATCACATTTGAGAAAATTAATAGGAAGAGAGAAGTGGTTATTTTTGTTTTGAAAAGGTAAAAGTGTATTAATTACATTTGTGGGATTCATCTTATTTACCTTTATTTAAAGAATTGGGAGAAATAAGTAGGATGTTTTATTGAAATTGTATGCTTTGGAGTGATAAAGTTAATGGAATTTTTGTAATTGAAATTATAAAGTGATTATTATATAAAAGATGCATTTTTGGCTGAATTTAACACCATTATATATTGATAATTTTCAATTAATTTATGTCATCATTTTATTTTTAATTTTGATTCCATCCATGGTACATTTGACAAAACCTTTGAAGGTTTGTATTCTGCATCTAGTAGTTAAAGAGTAATAAGGTCACATTGGAGGTGAAGGTAAAGAAGGATGGAGGAATTTTACCATCTTCAACTAAGTTCTCACTCAAAGATGATACATTGTTTGAGAAGCACCATTTCTATCTATGTCCCTTGATGGATCACGGTGGGCTTGGTGTTTCGTACAATAGCTTGTGGGTGTAGTTGATGTATCTATATTGGTTGAGGTTCGCTTGTACAGTAGAGGAGGGGTTAGTTTCCATAGCACTAGAGGAGGGATATTGATAAACTCGGAGGAAATTTAAACTCTCATGGGATATTTTTTCTCTCATGTGTAGCATTAAAGGAGGGATTTTGACACACTCAAAGAAAATGTGGATTTTTGAAGGAATATTTTTCTCCCATTGTGCAAGGAGGATAGGGTTATTTTATGTTCTCATATTGTACTTTTGTTTTTTAAGTTTGACATGTCCTTCCTCATTAAAATTGTCTTTAACCTCTAATGGATGTCCCTATTATTCCTATGACATAGGCTGTGACAAGAGATCAATCTCTCCTTCTTTAGACTCTACTAAGCCAAGGGGATCTTCTTTGAGGTTAGTTTAGAGAAAAATAAACCATTCCCTATTGCACTAGGAGATGCCAAACACTATCACTAAGCCTCAATCTAGCTTTACAACGTAAGTTCTTTTAAGCAAAACAAGGAAGATGTGTATACAACCTAAAAGATATAAGATTTCATCTGCAATAATATCTGCAAATAAGAGTTTTATTTCGTACACACTCTTAACATAAAACAACCAATACAAAACCTTCCAATGATCTATCTAAATTAAATTCCCTTAAGATATGATTTATTCTCTAATAAATTTATTGACAAAACAAATGTCTCTCATCTTATATTTAAAAAATAAATAAATTAAAAAGTATCGAACTAAACAAAAAAATACCTCTATTCAAAAAAACAATCTAAAATCAATAAGAAATTGATTTATCAAAAATATATTTATATATAACTAATATAACTTATGAAAAATATTTAAATATACAACATTTTAGTTACCATTCTTGTTTTTATTAATTTCAATAAATCAAACAATTTTTTTCACAGTTTTATATTTTTCTTAGGTTAATCAAAAGACAGGTAGCTGACCAAACCGTCAAATAGCAGGCCTGAATGCTGCTAAAGCTAAAAAAATCATGTTGCAAATGGCTTCTTCCAAGCTGTCAAAACTTATATGCAAGTAGAGAGCGAAAAGAAGGGAGAAAACAAAGCTAAACAGAAAGAAAGTATGCCCACGCTTGAGCATGACAGACAAGGAAAACCTCATGCTAAATAAACTCATAGAATTTTGACCTGGGAGCTACAAATTTCAGCGCCCTTAATGGCTACACAGATAAACGAAAAATGCCGCAGAGCTATAAAGATGAAAGTGGGCCCAGGCTGTTTTGACAAAGCCAACATTGGCTCTCCGTTATTGCTGAAGACAAATGTCCAATTACTAAATCAAAGTGCCTTTGCAGACACTGAATTCATTGCTTTCCCTTTCCTTTATTGAAGAGAAACATGTGGAGTAGGTGTCTTATTATGACAACTAGCACTTGTACTGAAAGGAGGTGCAATGGTTATGTCAATTGTATTTTATACTAGTCTGAATAAAAAAAATACAACACGTTTAAAATATTATTTCACATAACTATGTTCAAAAAATTTAAGTTGGAAAATAATTATTTCAAAAACAAGGGATTAAAAATCATGTACAATACTATGAATAGCTGTTTCTGGATTTGATTGTGTAAGCTTTTTCACACTCCGTGATCCATCATCAGGATAGAGAGCTCAAGGATATGAAAATTTGTTGCAGACCTAACAGGTATAAGAAGAGGCAGAAGAATGCTAGAGGGATAGGAGGCACAAGGCCCAAGAGATGGCAAGCTAGAAAAATAATAATATAGAAATTAAAAAAATAAAAGAGACAATTGACAATTAAAAGAACCAATGACCATATAAAGAAATGCAACCAAATGAGAAAGAAGAAAAACCAAAAACCAACTATATATTAATTTCTACTATTGTAATTACATCTTGTTTTCTGCATTTGGATTTCATCTTGTCTCTGCATTCGAAACTACTTGCTTATATATTCAATAGTCCAATTATTTCTTTATTAGTATGTAAAGGAGAGCGAATAAGTTGTGTGCCACATATTATTGAATATTCTATGTAGAATGGCATTCCCGAATTACTTTGATATAGAGCTCTAGCAACATCCTTGGCCATGTTCACTGTGTTGTAGATGCAACTTTTAAAGGGTTCTTCCCGTCTATTCTGAGCAATAATTTTTATTGATCTATTTTCAAATTATTTAATCAAATACTCACTTTTTAACATGAATATCGTCTAGAATAGAAGAAAGTTGTTCCTTATTTTCAGAATATAGGGAAAAATAAAATTGGTTTAAAGAAATATCAGTTTTTTTGTTTTTTTTTTAACAAATCCATTATTACATGACTAGTAAGCATGCATCTAAATTGAAAAACAATAGAAAAAAAATTTAAAATGATTTATTTAAAAACAATAAATTGAGAAAATGATTTTACTTTGCTTGTGTCTTGTTGGTTGATCTAAGGAGGTGACTTATGGTTGCCTTGATTTATCTTTATTTATGCCTATATAAAAAAAAGAGGGCTCAATATCAAATCATCAATGTGGAATTAATCTTTTGATTAGTTGTATTTAGAGTTTGCCCTCAAGATGCTTAAACTTGTTAAATTTATCACCATGTTTAGTTATTGTTTTTCCTATAGGCTCTATTTTGATCATATTCTTTCTATATGTCTTTGTTTTCATGTATAATGTGAAATGTCATCAATGTTTCATTGGTAATTTATTATCTTTTTGTATTGTACTTTATAAAGAGCTATAAATATTTGTGTTTATTGATTTTTTTTGTATCTTAGAAATTGTTACTAATTTTAAAAAAGACTGGTAATCTAAGAGATTTTTAATGAATTTTACAAGAAAGAAGCAACTCTAAAGACAATTTAATCTATTCTCATTAAAGGTCATTTCCACATGATTTGAGGTTTTTCTTCCCCACTTTTAATAAAACTTGTAAAACTCTCTTTCTATGGATGAAGAAAACAAGTTTGGTATGCAACAAAAAAATCTTGAAATATATACTTAATGGAGTATTGTGTTATTTTTTATGACATTTCTCTAATTACACATGAGCAATTGTTAACATCTTTTTGTCTTTCTTCATTCAATACTTAAGAAGTGAAAACCACTAAAGGTTATTATGGTGTTTATCCAATTTGTAAAATATTGGGACTACTAATGGGTTCTAATTAACAATTACTTACAATTTAAGAATCCATAAACATTCAATCAAATTTAATATGGATTAGATGTGTGTGTCTACATGTATAGAGAACATTAGCTCTAATAAACAGTTACTTACAATTTAAGAATCCATAAACATTCAATCAAATCTAATATGAGTTAGGTGTGTGAGTGTATACATATATAGAGAGAAACATTGGTTCTAGGAAACAATGACTTAAAATTTAAGAAACCATAAAAATTCAATCAAAGATATAATATTGGTTGGTTGTGTGGGTGGTAAAGTAGATCTGATTGAATTTGTATAGATTCTTAAATAATTATATTCACAACCTAACTACTTTTTTGGTAGTAATCGTAAACCAAGCATTTATTGCCAATGAGGTAAAAGGGCTCTATAATGAATGGTTCATAAGGCACAAAACTTGCTTAAGGTTTTGCAAATGGGGTTGCAAGCTAAGTGGGCTTAACCTTGAGGAAAACTCTATGGTTAAATGCACTTGAGATAGAGTAGTATTGGGATGGGCGACCTCCCAGGAAGGCCCAATGTTTCACCTCTATGAGCATCACCTAGATGAAGTGAGTGCTAAGTGGACCATTACTCATGAAACATGGATCAATGAGCTTGAGTCATAAAACTACACAGTTGAATCCTAAGAAAAATATCACAACACATTTATTGTTTTAACTTATTTGTTACAATACAATACAATAAAATATTTTACATTTATAGTCAACTTTAATATACATTAGTATAAGAAATCATTAAGTGGTATTACAATACAATAGATATATAAAACCATGACATAAAAAACATCTATAAAAAGTATATTTTTTACTGACCCCACTAATTGTACGCAAATATATAATATATAAACGATGTAAAAACTCATAAAATATACAAAACGTGTCCAACACTTGATTTATACGATCTCAACGGAGTGACCCATTAGAAATATCAAATATAACAAGACAACATTCTTGAAATATGTTATATATTAGGTAATGAATTGTTCTATAAATAAGTCCATCTGTCAGATTTGTCAATAATTTTCATGCTCACACGAGTGGATTTTGTGATTTATTATGGGATTATAATTTATGGTGTGTGAATTCAGACTACTTCAGGTGTTGTTTAATGCCAGATGGTAGATAGAGTTCACACTGAGTTTGTCCATGCACAATGTTTGTATACATTCTCCAACTCTTTCGAAGAGAGATGCTTTTTGGTTTGATCTGAATTCGTTAACAGATTTTACCAACTGATTTTTTTTTTGGTTTTGATAGCTTCTATTCCCATTATTTAATATTGTGTCGGCAATCTTATGCTAGAGAATACAGAATAGGCAGTGTTAAGTTTTGAATTGATGGTTTTATGAAGATAAAGATCAGTGCAGAAGATTAAATTTGTACTTGTTTAAAACTGATATTAATCATGGATGCAAACTGTATTGAAGAGATTGAGATGGAATTTCTGGGTAGAGAAAGCAGTATAAGTAGCTCTTTGATGAAGTAAAAGTTATGGATGAAATGTATTATCTCAAAGTTTTTATTTTTTTGAGGCGGGGATTTAGTTTGATTAGTTAAAGCATTCTATTGCAGGCAAGAGGTCACGAGGTCTAGTCTCATCCCAAACCCATGGTACTAAGAATGTGTTGTACCAGCATCACCGGTCACATGAAAAAATTTTATAGGAGAAAGGATACCCCACCAATTCCTATAGATTCTTTATTTTCTTTATGCTTTATTAATTTCTGCCATGAAACTGTAGCTAAGGGAGTACTTAACGAGGCATTAATTTTTGTAGTTTCATCCAATTTCAGTGTTATGTTGAATGGAACTAAAGGACAATGTTTTGGTCCGTAACATGGCTCATTTGCACCTAAATACTTTATTAGTTTCGGTCCATTATTATGGTCGTAAGCTTCACATATATTCTCCCTTACCTGGGAAGGCATCAACCAAGGTTTTATACGTTTGAAACAGGCATTTGACAAACATAATAAATGACCTACAATTGTGATACGTGGCATAAGAACAGTGTATGCTAATGACTTCTTGACGTTTTCATGCATAAAAATTCAGTTTTAAGACATGCAGTTGAAATGTGGACAGAGCAAAGTGCATACACAGGGCATATCGACTATTTGACAAAATGACTGAAAGATACGTAGTCTCATAGAATGCAACGATTGTAGGATATGCACAAAATGGATTTCTTAAAAAGGCCTGGGAAATTTAGAAGCAAATACACTCACAACAGGTAGTAGATACTATCACTGCAAGAGAGTAGATAAGGATTGAATTTTCACTAGTAGTTTTGTAAATGATATTATCTCATTGTCTTTAGAGTAGTCTTTCTTTTTTCAAATGTACAATTCACATAGATAGTTTGAAGTTTTAATCTTTACTTTTAGTTAACAAATTTGTTACTTTATTTTATCACTTTAATTTTTAATATTTTTGAAATGTGCAAAAACTTAAAAGAAAATTTTAAATTTACACCCATCAATAGATTTCAAAATTGAAATCCTTTGTATGAGGTGATGTTGAATCAATTCTATTTATTAGGTGTATAGGAGAGAATTTGCACCCCTTACACAAATTCCTCTTTTACACATCATCACCTTAGAAAATCAAATCTGAAGTCAAAATTCCACATCAGTTGGCTAACCTCCTTCCACTTGATATTTGTCTATAGTGTTGGTAGAAGAATATTTGTCGGGGATTCTCGCGCAGCATGTAGACATCCCTAATAGAATCCTGCATCTGAAGTTGGCAGAGGCGTTAGACTTCCTATTGGGAATGGTTTGTAACATCCCTCTTTGACCAACCGACCCCGAAAACGGTAGATCCTTCCCTCTTCTCCTTCAAATTATTCCATTCTTCATTCAGCTCATCTTTTTTTCCATCACTTCTTGCATTCTCAAGCATTCTCAACCTTCACTTCACTCTCAACAGAATTTCAACATTCCATTATAGGAGCAACAACACTCTGTCAAGTTTGTAAAGCAAGTGTGAAACAAGCCACTGTAGCATGGGCTTGAGGTTTTGTGAAACCTCCCTTCATCGTAGTCGAGGCTATGGTGATTGTTCAAGTCCTCTTTTCTCCTCCATTGGCTAATGAGCTCTTGGTGGAGGTAGTAATGTTTCACTCCTCTCCTTTGTGATTTGGTTGAGTAGCTTTTTACTATTTTGTAGTGTTATTTGCATTATTTTTCACTTTACTTCTTTATCATACATCTCTCTATCATTTCTATTTGGCTGTCCATGGAGGTGGAAACACCAAAACGGGGGTTTGACTGAAGCAGACCCCTATACAACCCCAACAAATTTCCCCTCTTTCTTGTGTGTAGGTGGTTGTGCTTTTGGAGCTAGCTGGTGAATTAGCGACTTGGCGAGATTATCTTCATCACTTTAGCTCTTATTTATCTATTTTATCACATCCATTTATATCTCTCATACTTCATAATTTTTTTTTCTCCTTTAGAAGTTAGTAGCTAGGTCATCGACTTGTTTTCTGATGGTTCATATGGTACTTTTATTCCTCTAGTCGTATGGATGCCAACATAGCTTGAATCTGCCAATCTACAAAGAGGGACGTGTTTTTCTATCTTTTTTCACCTGTTGAAGGCATAGGAGGAGGTAGGTTGTGCTGTGGGAGGGAGAACGCTCAGTGGAGCTTATGCAAGAAGCCATGTTTTTCCTAATTGAAGCCATTTTTTTGTGATCAGGCCAATCTCAGAATCCTCTCACAATAGTCAACATAGGGCATGTTTGAAAGCACCAGATTTGGAGTGATTGCTATTTGGAGAAAATTTTCTTGTGCAAGAGATGTGGAGGATTTTTAAATCTTCTTCTCCATGACTTGGTCAAACACCTCACATCTATGGTTGAACTTGGTCATATGGGCTTTTTAGCCCATGGTCACACCCTACCATAGGTGGCTTATAAATCATCCCCTCAATTTTTTTCTCTCTCCAGAATCATTGTATGTAATTTGATTTTTCAAGCACATTGAAAAATTTAGTGAAGTTGAAGAATTTTTTAGCCTATATTTTTGCATATGGACTCAAAATTGAGTCATTCAAAAGGAAAAAGTGCATTTTTTTTCCTCTTTCATTCTACCTTGCCATCACACTACCATTATAAAGTGCCAATTCAAGTTAGTTTAGAGTGACAAACACACTTTGTTTATTACACAATCCGGGGGGAAAACAACACATAATCAAGGGGGGGTGTTGTGTGGTTCATTTTCACACTTCCTCAAGAAGTGATTATGTGTATTGTGTTTTAATTTCACTTTTGCACACACTTCTAAGTTCTCCATTTCCACATTTCTTCAAGGAACTATCTAAGTCAAAGTAGTATGGAATCTAATGTTATTATAGTGCCCTTAACACCTTTCAATTATCATGATTGGAAGATGAAAGTAATTCTTGTACTTAGGAACAAAGGCTTATATAGGGTAACTATGGGAACAAAGAAAGAACCTAATGCAACTAAAAACAAAAATAATAATTAAATAAGTTTGATCAAGCATTTGGTTTCCTATGTTTAAATTTATCTCCTGATTTGTTGTTCCATGTTGAGAACTTGAAAACACCCAACCAAGTTTGGGAAGGTTTTGAAAAACTATTTGGAAAATAGATGAACTTAAAATCCATGAGTTGGAAAATCAACTCTTAGGTCTTAGTCCTAGGAATTTCTCAACTTTACAAGAATTTTTTAGTAAGTTTAAATCCTTGAAGTTTCACTTAAAAGATTGTGGAATTGACAAGAAAGAGGATCAATTAATCCTTTATACATACTTTCCAAGTTGGGTCCAGAATTTTTTGTGTTTGTATCAACTTTCTACTCTACTAAAAGGGCTCTTGGAGCCTCATGGTCAATGCCCACACTTGATAACTTCATTGTTGACCTCACAAGGGAGCAAGAAAAGTTAATTCAAATGGGTACTTTGAATTCTATGAAACCTCAAGCCCTCCTTGTAGGGAATGAAACACCTCAAACTTCAAAAGGGGAGAAGAAGAACACTAAAAAGGACAAGGAAGTTAAGAGAGGAAACAAAAGTGACAACTCCAAAAATGACCCTCAAGGTAAAAAGAGAGTTGCATGCACCTTTTGTAAAAATCTTGGACATGATGAACAACACTGTATGAAGAAAAAAATTAAAGTTCTACAACAAATTCTCAAAAAGAATAATATAGGGCTACCTGATTCTATCAAGGAATCTTCATCAAATCAAGATAATACTAAGGACAAAGAGAAATTGAAGGGAAAAGCCTTAGTTGCTAAAGCATCTTTATCTCCATCATGGATTCTAGACTCTAGTGCTTCACACCATATGGGTTCTTCACAGATTGTCTTTTCATCCTTAGAACCATCAAGTATGTCCACAATCACCTTAGGTGATAATACTCCAACATTGGTAAACGGGAGAGGGTCTATTGAAGTTGAAGGAGGAACATTTTCCAATTTTCTAAGTGTCCCTTCACTCTCAGCTAATCTCATTTCAGTGTATCAAATAACTCATTTCTAAGGGAAGGGCATGAGAGTACAGTTCTCTCTAGATTCAATTGAGATAAGAGAATTACAAAGCAACAATTTGGTAGCAATAGGAGAAGCAAATCACCAATCCAGATTATATGCCTTCTAAAATTTTGCCATAGATATTTCTCCAAAAGCAATACTAACTCATTCAGATGAAGTTAGAAAATTATGGCATGAGTGTTTTGGCCATCTTAACTACCGCTATCTTGAACAACTATGTCATCAGAATATGGTTAAGGGATTACCTAAGGTTAAATTTTCTAAAGTTCTTTGTGAAGGTTGTGCACTTGGAAAGCATCCAAAAGAAAATTTTTACAAAGGTAAATCATGGAGGGAAAAACAAGTTTTCGAACTTGTTCACAGTGATGTTTCAAGGGCTTTTCCCCATCCATCTTTTACAAAGGCTAGATATGTTCTCACCTTCATTGATGATTTCTCACGTTTTATATGGGTCTACTTTCTTAGACAAAAATCATAAGTGTTTGAGTCTTTTCAAGATTTCAAAGCTCTTGTCAAAAAAAAATAGGGAAATTCATCAAGGTTCTTCAAAAAAATAATGGGAGAGAATATTTTAACAATAGTTTTGAGTAGTTTTTTATATCAGAGGGGGTAGATCTGTAGTCTGATAGATATGTAGCACATAGTTCCTTATACCCCATAACAAAATGGTGTTGTAGAACAGAAAAATAGATTTTTAAAAGAGATGGCTAATTCCATGATTCACTCTAAGGGTCTCACACCATCATACTGGGCAGAAACAATCAACTATGCATGTTACATACAAAATAGAGTTTCACATGATAAAGCCTTAAAGTGTATCACTCCCTTTGAAGCCTGGAAAGGATGGAAACCAATAGTTGATCATTTTAGGGGTTTTTGCTCTCATGCCATGGCACGCATTCCAAAATAAAAATGAAATTCTATGGGCCCACAATCCAAACCTTGCATCTTTGTGGGATATCCAGATGGTGTAAAAGGCTATCGCCTACTCCACCCTACCACACATGAGCTATTTATTAAGAGAAGTGTTAAGTTTCAAGAAACATCTCTTGAAACTATACTTGACACTTCTCAAAATATTGTGGACTCTTCAGATCCTTATTACTGTACTGATGATTCAAATCGTTCTTAGTAGATTCGTAGTGTAGTATCTTCTTTTTCTAGTTCTCATACTGATGAGGGTTCATCTTCATCTAGTTCAGGGATTGCATTAGAATTTGATATATCTACACCAGACTCACCCACATCTTACACTATACATAGGACAGATACAGGGGTATAGGATTTAGCAGATTATAGACTGATTCAAGTAGATTTTTAGGGGGGGGCACATGCCTTCTTTGCTTCAGCTTTTGATCCATAGACATTCAAAGAGGCATCAAGAATACCAAAGTGGGATATTGCTATGGATGAGGAATATGATTCCTTGATTAGAAATCACACTTGGGATTTGACTTCACTTCCTAAGGGAAGGAAGATGGTTCAATGTAGGTGGATGTATCGAACTAAATTTGTAGAAAATGGGTTAGTTGATAAGTACAAAGTACGATTGGTAGCCAAAGGTTTTTGCACAAGTTGCAGGCATTGACTATACAAAAACCTTTGCACCAATTGCTAAGATGACTTCCATCAGACTCACACTGGCTATAGCCACATCACATGGATGGAATGCACATCAGATGGATGTGAAGAGTGCTTTTGTTCATGGATACCTCAAGGAGGAAATCTACATGGAACAACCACCAGGTTTTGTTCAAGATTCATCCTTAGTTTGTAGATTTAAGATATCTCTCTATGGCCTTAAATAAGCTTCTAGAGCTTGGTATGCCAAGATGGACTCGTACCTCCCATCTTCAAGTTTTACTAGATATCATTCTGGTCCTAATGTGTATCTATTGTGGCAAGATGATTCACTTTTGATATTGGTTCTATATACATTGATGATATTTTGATTACTAGGAATACTTCATCTGCCATTATAGCAGTGAAGACATCACTTTAGGATAGATTTGACATGATAGAATTGGGTTTATTGCACTACTTCCTTGGAATTGAGATTTCACAGTCAGCTTTAGGGATTACTCTTGCACAACCCAAGTATACTCTTGATCTACTTGCACAGTTTCATATGACTACTTGCAAACCATCTTTGACTCCCTTTCTTTCTGGAGTCAAGCTTAATACTTCATGTACTGCACCATTGGTTGATGCTATATTGTATCGAAAACTCATTGGTAATCTTATATACTTGACTCATACTAGGCTAGACATTGCCAATGCAATAGGCATGTTTTCAAGATTCATGCAAAAACCTCATGAGTTGCATTGGAAAGAAGCTAAGAGGATCCTTCACTATCTTCATGGTACTCTTGGGTTTGGGATTCCCTATAGAGTTGGTTCATCGCTTGACTTGGTTGGTTATACAGATTTAGATTGGGCTGGTGACACTAAGCATCGTAAGTCCACTTTAGGTTATAACTTTTCACTTGGTTTATGTCTTATCAGTTGGTCTAGCAAGAAGTAGAATGCTATTGCTATATCATCCACAAAGGCTAAGTTTAGGAGGCTATTAACTTAGCTACTGAGGCTATATGGCTTCAAGGAATTCTTTTTGAGTTTGGTACTCCTTTCAAGCATCCTATAGTCATCTATTGTGACAACCAAAGTACTATTTCGATATGCAAGAATTCGGTTCAGCATCAACAAACCAAACACATAGAGATTCATATGCATTACATTCGAGAGTTGACTCATGGTCTGATCATCAACTTAGTCTTTTGTCAGTCTTCAAAGTAGGTTGCTAACATCTTCACCAAACCCTTCACTGAGAGAAATTTCATTCATCTACGAGCTCTTCTTGGTGTGCGGTCTATATCAGCATCATCATCATCCTTGGGGGTTTTCTAATCTTCTCCACTTCTCTCTTTTTTTGAGGATAGTTTTTTTCCCACTAGGTTTTCTATCTTACTCTATTTTTTAGAGAGATTACATTGTACATGGGTACCTTAGCAGTCTAGTATTAGGGACCCATTTTATCCATACCCACCTAAGTTACACTTAAGGGGGGGTGTCAGTGTATACATTAATGCTTGCATACACATAAGTTGACCTAAGCCTACTTAGGCATTTATTGTGCAGGCTGATATTTCCTAATATTTTGCTTAGCTAGTTTATAGATTGGGGAGGTGTTGGAACACCTCAACACCTCCTACTTGGATATTTCTCCTTTATAAGGATTCCCCTGATTGTTTAATAAACAAGTTGATTGCATACAGTTTGGTGTATTCATTGTGCTTGATTTATATCTCTATGATTGTTGGTTTCTTCACAAATTAATCAAACTGATAAAGGGATTTTCATTTCATAGTCTAAGTATGTCAAACAAATGATGAAGAAGTTTGGAATGAATGACTCCAAACTAGTATGTACTCCTATGGTGATTGGTTGTAAATTAAGAAAAGATGATTCACCTGAGGCTGATCAAAGTAAGTATAGATCTATGATTAGTAGGCTACTATATTTAACTACTACTAGAATAGATATCATGCATGCATTTTTCTTGTTGCTAGATTTCAAGAAGATCCTAAAGAAACACATGTTGTATAGAGAAGAGAATATTTTGATATTTAAGAGGTACATCAAATAATGGTTTGTGCTATCCTCAGAATACTGATTTCACATTAAATGGTTACACAAATGTAGATTGGGTTGGTTGTGTTGATGATAGGAAAAGTACAAGTGACCTGGTGCATTCTTTCTTTGATGTAGATTAGTTTCATGGCTAAGTATGAAATAGGATTCAATTTCTTTATCCACTACAGCTCGGCTAAGTATATTGTAGTAGCATAATGATGTACATAGGTATTATGGATGAGGAAAACCTTGAAGGATATCAAAGTTGTATTTGATGAACCTATATCTATTTTTTGTGATAATACAAGTGCAATAAACATTTCAAATAATCCAATGATATATTCAAGGAAAAACCATATATCTATCATATATCACTTTTTGAGAGAAGGTTATGGAGAATGAAGTGAACCTTGAGTATATTCCTACAAAAGATTAGATTATTGACATATTTACTAAGGCTCTTCCTATGGATACTTTTGAGTATCTTCGAGAGAATTTGGGGGTTATTGCCCCTCCTTTCTTGAACTAGATGCATATAGAGGCACATTAGTCTAGTGCATCTATGGATCTACCTCTTTTCTAGACTGATGGTTGGTGGCTACCTCTTAGGGGAGGTAGTTAGTATCATGTGTTGCCATTATGGTTGTTGATTTAGCTTGGTGTAATCGTGAGGGGGACTATTCAGAGAAGGTGATTTTGGTTTATTGTCAAAGAGGGAGAAAAATGCTAAAAAAATTATCCTTTGCCATTGATGTCGAAGGGGGAGAGAAAGAATCATGTGAAAAAGAACTTATCTACTCAAGGGGAGAAGATCATTTGAAGAAAAAGAGAGAGCGTTCAGAACTATTGTGTGGTCTTTGGTGGATTTTCACATCTTGTGTTGCCATCAATGACAAAGGGGGACATTTCTGCAAGAATTATGGTATTGTCATTGATGTCAATAGGAATTCTACGAACTAGTGTTGGCATTAATGTCAGGTATTGGATGAAGATGTTGAGGATATTAAGAAAATTGTGAAAAGAGGAAAATAGGTTGTACATGTGTAGTTGATACTTTAGGAAGTGTTGTGAGTATGGATGGAGCTATTCTTTTGTTGTAAAGTCTGAAGATGAGTTGGAATGAGCTGTGATGATGGTTTGGTACTTGGTTTCTGAGTGCTTTTGAGAAAATTTACAAAACTGAGTAAATTGTGTTGTGCAAATGATAATAGTGTACTATGTATTATGATCTACATTCTTTTTGTGTTGATGCTAGATGCCTATGTAGATCTTACAAGTGATTCAAGGCTGAAAGAGATTTATATATTCAGAATTTGAGTTTTTTGGATCCTTGTATAGTACGAGACATTTTCACCAGTGTATGAATCAACTTTTCAATGGTGTTTTCTACTACCTTGGAGAAATTTATTTGCTCTGCGTTTCCCTGCTAATCCGATTTAGGTTGTGCAGAATTGTGAAGTTTCTTATAATATCTTTATCTTTCTATGATCAAAGTTTAAGTTGATTTAATGGTGTATAGTATGATTTCCATTTATCAATCTACAAATAAGGGTTATCATTTATTCTAAGTTAAAGTATTTGTTGATGTGAATCTTGGCTGAAGTATTTGATGAATCTTAAGTAGTTTGTAGACTATTCTAGATTTAGTTCAAGTAAATTATGTTGTTTGAAACTTTTAGCTTGATCTAAGGAAGCATGTACTTAATGTTTATGGTGTTTTAAATGAGTTTTGGTTGAACTTGTGTTTAACACTACATGCGAAGCTTATGAAAGCATATTGAAGAGTGCTAGAATCTATTTGGGTCCTAATTAAGGATTTATGTAGGTTGCCTATCATTCCTATCCACCATAAGAATGTTTGGGTGCCGACCTAGTTTGAATTTGAATGTATAACGGCTAGTGGCTGACATTGGACAAAGTTTTGAGGTAGAGGCTGATATAAATATTAATGGTGTTGATGCAAGAGAAAGTGAGAAAGAGTAAGAAGTAAGATAGATGTGATAATTTTATGAGTGAAGTGTAATGAGATGAGTAATTGAATGTAGCAGTGTGAATTTCATGTTAGGGTTCCGAAGGTAGTGAGTTGAAGGAATCTGAAATCTTTCAAGTGTGATTGTAAAAGTGTGCGAGAAATTATGGTGGAATCATTTTTATATTGAAAATTGTTTCTCTGTGTAACTTCTATATTCTTGTATTCTTTTTGCGGTAGTGAGCCTTGGCTATGATCCTTTTTGGGTAGTGTGTCCTATTCTAGTATTGATCCCCTTTGTACTTTTTTTCTATTACTTATATTATGAGATAATCCTCACCATGGTTTATCCCTCATTAGGTTTTCCACGTAAATCTAGTTTTCTTATGTGTATGGTGTTGTGATTTTAGTTTATGTTATCCAGATTTCATATTTAATCAATCTAGTAGTATAATGACTTAATGAATTCTTGTGGATATGATTATTGTTGATGGTTTTCAAGGTTTAATTTGGTACAACTGATTCACCCCCCCCTCTTAGTTGTCTTGTCCATTTCAACATAAAGCTCATTAGATTCACCAACTATAGGTGTGAATTTCTCAATTTTATCAAAATTCTCATACATTCACATCAAGATAAACCACACCAAAAGTAACTCTAAAATTTCATTCAATATTGAAGTGCATATTTTGGAAATAAAAATACCAATTTTTGTAAAACAATAATATTGATAATAATGGATTGTCTTTTTTGGTTCAAAATTGTATAGTGGGTAAATATTATTTATAAGGTAATTTCATAGTCATTTAATGTAATTTCTTCCTCATGTTAAATCATACTAAATATTGAGAGATAATTAAGTTTTGGAAATCATAAACCCTCCTAGGTTATGGAATTGAGTCTAGAGGCATCCTTCACCCAAATATTTCCTACAAATCCACATCCAAATGGAATTGGAGTCACATGTGGTTCTCCTTATAAGAATATCTCTAAGAACATACACTTGAAATTCCAACATAGAAACTCACTCAAATTAATATTTAATGGTGGTACAATTTTTATAAAAAGAAGTGAAAGCCAATTACTTTACCAAAATACTACTCATTATTTCTTCCCTATACACAAAGGTTCTATACCAATTAAGGTTCTCTTGCACATGATAATAAGATCTAACTAGATGTTTAAAATAACACTCTTATCCAAGATATTTATCTTTAATCATATATATCCAATCATGCATAGGTAGAAATTTTCTAGGAAAAATTGATTCAATCCAAGAATAATACAATGATAAAGAATGTACAATCCTAGATAATAGTAGTCAAAATATCATCACCATGCATTAATTATGCAAAATCCTCAATATAGCTCCAAATGAGGTCCCACTATAATATGGTTCATTGATATAAGTTTAATAATCATATGTGACTTCCTTCTATATGTAACATAGAAGGAATCGACAAGACCATATAAAAAACTTCTAAATTTTGAAATATAAACATCAATAATTATAAATTTTCTTTAAGCATGCTCAAATTTTGAGTCATGATCGAGAAAAATGTGCAACACTTTGTCTTTTAGATCATAAAATGAAGATATAAACTCAATAAAATTTATAATAATAGTCTTATCCTTCTGATTTCATTTACCTTATGGTGCAGTCCACATATTCTTATTCTTTATAATATTCATAGTTTCTATTTATTCTAAACATGATCTTAGTGCTTAGTAGTAAGAGATTCCACATAGAAACAGTCAATTTTAAAATTAAATCTTATACTTATATTATAGTGGTCATAAGATAAAAAGAAAATTGTAAACTCACAACACATCTTTAAACATCCAACATAATGCAAGCACCAAGAAATAAAGAACTAGACACAACACAACATAGATGCAAGTTCTTTAAAATCAATTAATATTCATCATAATTTAGTACCCAATATTGCTAAGATTATTTCTTAATTCAATTATTTAATAAGTATGGACATCATAAGTGTATCATGTCCTAAATCAATAAAAATCAATTGTAGGGTTTCTTAGATTCAAATAGCTAGAAAACCCCTTTAATGTTCTCTTGTAATTGTTTTGAAGACCATATTATGGGCATCTTAACTTTAGAAGAACAATTATTATAATCACACCCTATTAATATCATACTCATGAGTAAGATAGTATACTATCAACCTTATAAGACTCACATTGTTCTTCCACTTATCACATTGGTAGCTTGAAAAATATTTTTAGCTCACGATTAATTTACTAAGGTTAATGGTTCAAGTTAGGAACTAAAGGTTAGGTACTCCAATTTCAAGTTTAGCTCCACTTAGTGTCTATCTCATAATCTTGATTTAAATAAAATATGTAATGATATATGGTTTATGTTTCACCTAAGAATATGTTGCTAATGACATGCCACTAAAATGATAGAGCATATACAAATTATCATTGTCTTTATGTTTAATAATATCATCATTTATTCAAAGAATAATTAATTTAAATAAAAATTAACTATATATATTAATCATGCATCTCCCGTGATCAGACTATTTCCATATCCTTAAATAGAAAATATCCAATATAGGGTACCAAGAGAATTAATACAATTTAAAATTGTTTGAAAGAGAACTTCTACATAAATTATTCTTATTAATTTTTTTTCTTAATTTTTGGAAAACCATGGTTTAATTTAGTGACCTTACAACTACAGTAGCTAAATGAAATTCATTCTAATTAGATTTCATGGGAATCTCTACCCTCTTTCTGAGCACCAATTTGAGCATATACAAGTAGGATGTTGTTTTAATTTTAATTAAAATTAGATAAAGCCTTTTTAAGAAATCCATTTTTAACTTACCTTGCTAACATGGACTTTCTTTTTGGTTCTTATATAAAGCCTTTAAATAACAAATCGATTTTTAACTTACCTTTTTTAACAAATAGAAACCTTGTTGTATAAGGTTCAATGTCCATTCAAAACCTTTTTCCACCTATTGTTGTCTTGTATTTTCTATTTGGTGCTGCTCATGGTGTGCAATTTATCTTTCTAGCAGCAAGCTTGTCTCTTCTTTTGGTTTCGAGTCCCTATAAAAACCTACTTGTTAATGGTTTTGGGTCCATTAAAAACCTATTGTAAATGGTTTAGGGTCCATTCAAAACCTATTTTTCCCATATAATCAAAACACGAACTTTCTTAAAGCCTCATTACTTTAAACATTTTTTTCAAAAAACTCACATGCCTTGACTAGGCTTCCACAATTTTTTATATAGATTTTCCCTACATGTGTGGATAGAGAAAAAATTAACCCAATACTTCTAGTAGAAAGGAATTTCATGGTATATAGAATAAAAAATAAAAATACAAGCATAAATAATATGAATTGTCTAACAAATTTTATGCATAAAAAATGAAAGTATGTAAACGGTTCATGAGCTATTTAGTGAAATCCTCAAAGAAATGTAGATACATGTGTTAACACTCAATATTGTGCTCTTGCTAAGTTGTAGAACTTAGCATATTGTTGAAACATGGGAACTTTTCCAAACTTTGTGTCTGGAAAATCGTATTACTACCAAATTGTTAATAAAATTACTATTACTATGATAACAATGTATGATACATGAAGACTCTATGTCGACAAAAAATCAATAAAATTTTGAAAGGAGAAGATGATCTTGAGAAGGTTCAAAATCTGAAAATTCAATTAATTTATAATAGGTAAGGAATACATATCAATAGAATTGTTATGAAGATGTATCACATTGGATAAAATTAATAGGGAGAGAGAACTGGTTATTTTTGCTTCAAAAAGGTAAAAGTGTATTAATTATATTTTTGGGATTCATCTTATTTACCTTTATTTAAATAATTGGGAGAAATAAGTAGGATGTTTTATTGAAATTGTATGCTTTCAAGTGATAAGGTTAATGAATTTTTTTTAATTAAAATTATAAAGTGATTATTGTATAAAATATGCATTTATGGTTGAATCTAACACCATTATATATTGATAATTTTCAATTAAATTATGTCATCAATTTTTTTAAAAATTTTGAGTCCATCCATGGTACACCTAACAGAACCTTTGAATTTCTCAATTCTACATCTAGTACTTAAAGAGTAGTAAGGTCATATTGGAGGTTTTGGTAAAGAAGAATGGAGGAGTTTTACCATCTTGAGCTAAATTCTCACTCAAAGATGATACTATGATCCTAAATGTTTATCAACCCTAAGTATGCAAAAAAAACAATAAAGCAATGAGAGAAAAAAAAAAAGGGGACACCTCAAGATTAGCCTAAGGAATTGTTAATATAAAGAAAAATGGATGAAATTGTGCTAATGCTTATACCTTCTTGCAACTGAAACTCCTTGGTTGGCTCTTGATTTGTATTGCTTTGTATGCTCCTTAGATGGCTATTGATGTGGCTAAATGCAACATTTACTAGATGGTGGGATAAAAATTCAAATAGCTAAAATGGATGGCTAGATGAGAGAAAAATGCTTGTAAAATGAGTGCACAAAATGACAGCATAAGGTTGCTCAAATGACTAAGTGTTCCCCAAAATTCCTTAGAGGAGGGGGTATTTATAGAGGAATTTGAAATCTCTAGATAATTCAATGGTTGAGATTTATCCAACAAGGCCAAGATGAAGGGCTAAGGTGAGTTGAGGACTCACAAGCCCTCACATTTTGACATGTGGAATGTGAAGTGGCTAAGGGTGAGATGATGTGTAGGTGATGTGGAAGGAGAGTACAAGTGATGTGTAATAAGGACATGTACCTTGGAAGTACATTGGGAGATGAGAAGATTCCTTGGAAGAATAAATGTGAATTAAAAATTCACTTGCTTGGAAGAATCTAATGGATAAGAGAGGGTCTCCAAAAAGGTGGGAGTTTGTCATGCATGTGACTTGACGTGACAAATCAAAGATTCTAGAAGATGCATGGGAAAAGGAGATTCTAGGAGGAATAAAATGTGAATTAAAAATTCACATGGGTTAGAGGTGAACCTAGGGTGAATAAAAAGGAATTAAAATTTCTTGAGGGATGGAGAGAGTTGACCAAAGGTACTGATTAGGCTTAACTGTCAGTGTCCAGGATAATTAGGGGTTAATGAGGATTAGAAGCCAACTTGCAAAAGTTGGAGGATGTGACACATCCTAATCAAGGATTAGGCATGTGCACATCCCTAATGAAGAGATTAGGAGATGGATTAGATGAAAATGACATGTGATGGATTAAATAAATTTATTATTTATTTAATTCATTTGATGAAAAGGGGAATAAGGAGGGTAAGGTATTTAATTGTTAATTAAATACCTTAGGGATTTGGAAAAATTAAGGGTATTAATTAAATAATAGTAATATTACTTAGTCAACTTGAATAAGAGGATTTTTAGATGAAAAGTGGTAAATTTGGATAAGTTAAGTGTCCAAACTTATTAGTCTACATTTTTCCCCTCTTTGAGATGATGTTACAAAGTAGCATCATTTCAAATAATATTAAAACATAGAACCTGGAAGAAGATGGTTATATTGGAAAACATGCCCCAATCATTCAAAGGAGTGACTAGGAAGGAAAAAAATGATGGGGGTGAAGATGAAGATTAGGGATTGATGATGCCCCCTTAAAAGGACATGCGGGTTCAAGAGAATATGAGTGTGCTCTCGAAATGGATGAGATAATGCAAGGGGAGATGAATAAGATGATGCAAAGGAGTGGAATGATAAGCGGTAGGAGATGGATGAAGCACAAATGGATTTAAGGTGATGCTGCCCCAATAAAGCTACAAGACAAAGGGGGTTGATGATGGATGGATTGTTTTCAATGAGGGAATGAGAGATCCCAAAAAAAACATGAGCATACGAAAAGATACATCCCAAGGAGTGGTATTGATGAGGGAAGGATACATCCCAACACACCACTAAAGGATTGGGAAGGATACATCCCAAGGATGATGATAAAAGATAGGATGGATAGGTTAGGGAGATTGATGAAGGATGAATGCATGGATGGGGAAGATGAAATGCAATCCTAATGGAATTTACCATCTTTGGAGCACTAATTTCTGCTATAGAATAAGACACCAAGTGCCAGGGTATGTGGAACCAAGGCGGATTAGTGTCTAATGCATGAAACAAACACAATAGACAAGAAGGCTATCCCAACGCCCCAAAGTCGCCATGACTTTGCTCGGGCCAAGTATTGGAATAACCACAAGCACATGAGGATTCCCCAGTGTAATACAAGACCACAAGGATCTTGGTGGGTACTACATGGGACAACCAAGAAGACACAAACACAAAAAAGATCAAGATATTCCCCTATGTGTACTAGTCAATGCACACCATGATATGATGGATCAAGGTAGCCCTGACAAGTGATGATAGGGAGCTCAAATGATAAACAAAATCCAAAAGAATCAAAATATCACAATAAAATTCAAATGTCCTTTGCCATAGGATCAAGGGGGTGGATGAGATTGATGAGGTCTGTTTGGAAGGATGCATCCTGTTGAGACTGATGATGGATGCTAAACTAAAAAATCAATATGATGTAGGATATTCGAAACCGATTAGATCTGATGATACAAGTGGATCTTGTTTGTTAAAAACTAGATAGATAAGGGCATAGCTTGATGACATGACACAAGAGACATGACACAAGATTGACACACCCTAAAGACCTAGGGGCTCAGGGGTTGATCAAAGATTAGCCTTGCCTATGTGAAAGCATAGAGCCCTCGTAGTTCAATAAAAGGTTGTTGACTGACCATGGATAAAATTAGAAAGAGGATGATGAAGACTGATGGTGGATGACAAGGACCAAAGGGACAAAAGCAAAGACCGATGATAGATGATAAAGGAGTCGACAGACATAGCCATGGGGGTGGATCAAATGATCGACCTTTCCTATGTGAAAGCACAAGGGCAATGTAGTTCGACAAAAGACCAAAGATAAATGATGGATAAAGGATTATGATAGGATAAGTGGATAAAAATATGGGACCAATATGACGCGATAGGATAGACCTATTGGATTGGATAGGATGATGACGATCACATAAAGCTTAGGGATGGGATAGTTATCCAAATCATTAAAATGACTTGGGAGGATGATATGATAGAGAGATGAATGATGAGAAATGATAGGAAATTAGAAATATGTCCAAGAGAAGCATGAGTGATGAGGATGAGATAGATGGCATTGGATGGGATGGGGAGAAGCCTATGGCCAAATACCAATGACAAGGGATTATGAGATGGGAGGAGGATAGAGATAGGGATGGATAGGAAGATAAGGAGAGGGAGCAATGCTAGGATGGATAGATAAGGATAATGAGATTAAAAGGATTATTTGGATGGATAATAAGACAAGGATGGGGAGATGGATGGGATTATTTGGATAGGTAGGAAGAAAGTATGGGGAGATGGAAGGGATGCTGTGATAGATGAATAGGGAGATGAAGGGATGTTATGATAGATGATTTCTCCAAGGACTATGTCACAAAGGAAGTAGATTCCCCCACTCTAGATATGTCATGTATGATGAGGCATGAGGGATGGAAGATGAGTGGATGGGAAGATAAAGGATATAACACGAGGATGATAGGATGGGTGACTAAGGAATATAATAGAGCATGGATTAAGGGAATGTATACCAAGAGGTGTCCAAAGAATGCATAGATAGGTTCCCCTATTTTGATCAAGATCACAAGAAGGATGGAGGGATGGGATATGATGGTAGGATGTGGAAGATAGGTGGGATGGAGGGGATGAATGAAGAGGATGTATAGCAAGAAGATGGGTGCACAGTTGGAAGCATAGTGGATAGAGGGAATGCATATCAGGAAGTTTCCCCCAAGTGTGGAAAAGGATGGATGGGGATTTATGCATGATGCCTGTTTTCTAGGTTTTCATCATGATACTTATCCAAGGTGCTTGTTTGCCAAATTTTCACCATTGGACGAATTATTTCTTTTTACTTTTCTTTTTTTTTGGAT
>VDFB02061144.1:480523-549049 GCA_007258455.2 Sequoia sempervirens | reverse complement strand
GGAATTTTCACCAAATAGACTTTAAAAAAAAAAACTTAGTAGTTTAGAAAATACATTCAATTTTCCATAGATTCTATTCTTACATATTTTTGAAATAATATAGATAACTTATTCAAATTCTTATGTCAAGTTGCCTAACTCTGATTTTTTTGAATTTTCATTGCCACTTAAGGGCCTATTTTTTCCATGATGATCCTGCACATAACCAAATGGTAAAAGCATAGACAAAGAAAGAAATTCAGTTAGCACTAGCAGTGAAAATTTGGAAAAAGGTGGTGGCTTTCAGAATAGAAATTATAGAAGGAACTTTTGCTGAGTGATAGTAATTTCAGACAATGGGAGGTGGCTTAATTCAAAATGAGCCCTTAGTTCATGACGTTTTGGTACAAGATGCACAGTGCCTAGAAAAATTTCAACACTATGGATGGTTTGATTATTTCATGAAGCTGGATGGCCTTGATGAAGGCATTGCACTCGAATTCACTCAAACATTCTCTAAAGGAAAATCCACCATAAAAGGTTAGAATTTGTGGAAATCGAGGAGAGAATCACAGAAGTTTTAGGGCTACCCACTGATGGAGAAAATTACCCTGCCTCTAGGGATGTCAGGTCGGCCAGAGAAAAATTTACAGTACATGGTGACTTGCCAATTAGTATTGACAAGTAGGGTGCAAAAAGAATGTATTTGTCTGAACCATGGAAGCAGATAGCTGTCTACATTATAAGGTACATCACCTATGAGGGACGTTTGTCAAACCTGCATTCAATACATTTCAAGCTCTTGAGCCACATGAGGCATGGAAGGAGGATGAACGTGCCCAATGTTCTATGCAGTCTTCTCTCCATCATGACAGTTGAAACACAGAAAGGTAGGGATAGTTGTCTTCCACCATTGCTTGATAAAATTGCTAGTTAAGAAATCTTTGGATGATGCTTCTAGAATGACTTGGGAAGAATTTGTTCAAGTTAATCAAAATTACCGTCAGGAAGAGTTTGTCAATGATGTTGAACATTTTCCACCTAGGGCTATACCTCAATCTCATAGGTCTAGTAGAAGATTAAGCATGGTTGAAGCCACCCCTGGTGTTTCAACTTCTGGTGCTACTTCTAGTATGAATCCTCCTGCAGCAGCAGAAGAAGTCATAAACATTAGTTCCTTTGAAACGAAACATTCAGAAAAAGCAAGCTCTTCATCTGATTTTGATGATCATGTCCCCCTACAAACCCTAATAAGAACTAGGGCACATAGGAAAGAGGCTGAAACAAGAAAAGAAAAAGAAAAATCCCAAACCTAGCTTGTAGAGAAAGAGGTGTCGAGTGCTAGGAAAAGAAAGGATGATCCTATTTGAATCCTACAACCAAGGGAAAATGTACGAGCACCTCTAGGAAGTCAAAACCAGCTGGGCCAACCTTTTGTATACCTTCATAAGAAAGCCCTCGGCATGATGAGATACCACATGGGGACACTGAAGCTCCAATGGAACAAGAACATGTTGAAGAAAAAGAAGAGGATACATTTGAGAAAGCAACAAAAGTACCACTGGCAGACCTTGCTAATATTGCAGAAGAATTTGAGGATGAGCAGGGGTTCTTGCAGCAAAACCAAGAACAAGAGCAGGAGTTCCTGTAGCCAAAACATGAAGTACAACAAGAGCCAAAAAAAAACCAGGAACATGAACAAGAGGTCCTGCAGCAAGAAGGGGGCGAAAAAATAGTACCCCTGCAACCACAGGCAACTAGACAGCCTGAGGTCATTCCAATAGTACCGTATGGGGAGTAGCCCTTGACAAAAACATTGGTAGGAATTTATAACCATCCTGATTTTATGATTCATGCAACAATTTTAAATTTATGGAAAGAAATAGAAAGGAGGGAGGGAGAGTGGAGATAAGAGAAGAAGAAATTGAAAAAGGAAATCCAAGAGAGGGATGAGATTATTGAGGAGAAAAATGAGGAGATTGCTACTTTGAAGAAGAAAGTAGATGACATTGTGACCTTGGTGCAACAAATTCTTGAATGCAGAGCTCCTCCAAGAGTTTATGCCCTGCACTTCAAAGAAAAATATCTCTCTTTCAGGTTGTATTGTTTCAAATTTAAACCCCTCCATTGAAACCCCTACCGAATTCTTAAATGCTTTCAGGATTGCTTCCCCTAAGATGAAAAATTTGTTATGTGAATTTTATTTGCACAATAATGTTGTCACGTAGGACCATGATTGGAACCCATTGCTATATGTTCAGGATATTCAGCTAAGAGCATTTATGTCCTACACACAAAATAAAATTAATTGGGGTGAGCAAAACAGTGCTTATAGGAGAATAGAATCCAATATCCCCTTATCCATTAGGGTTGAATCGAGCAACCCAAAGGATATTCGTAGAGAATGGCTCAGGATGCTTCTCAGACCAAGCTATGGTAACAAAATCATGCCCTGGATTGAAGCTGTTTATACTGAGTATGAGGTTAAAACAACAACAAAAGATGAGCTTGTAAGAGGATATCTAGCTCAACGATGGAATAGTTTAACAAATGAGTTAAAACAAGTTGAGCCCCATTCTATTCACAAATATGTTGTAGCATTGAAGCGTATTGATAGGTATATCCAACTTGGTAGAACAATGGGAATATTTTGGCTTCCCTTGACTTTCCAACCATCCATTCACATGTGGCCAATACCAAATTATAGATTCTACCAATATGATATTGCTAAAGAAAGGAAAAGATGCAACAAATTTGAAAGATTGGGAGGATTTTATTGGGATTCAGACTCATGTACTGCAACAAAAGATGTTGGCCAACTTGTAGTTGCAAACTTCAAAGCCTTAACCAAACAAAAGAACAACCCTTCCTCTGCTCAAGGACCAACAAGATGTTAGGTTGGGGGAGAATGATGAGCCTAGTTTTTAGTCTAATTTTCGGTAGAATTTATAGTCCATTTGCTAGCAGTATCATGAACTTTAGTAGTTAAGTGTTAATATTTGCATAATTTGCCTCCCTCAAAACATTGACATTGGGTTTAACTCCATCTCTATGAAGTTTTAATGACATCAGCATATTATGTGGATTATCTATATTGATTTTGTGCATGGTTGATGAATGTTCTTTAAGGTGATTATAGATGTACAATTATTATGCGTACTGACATTGTTATGCAAGACACAACCTGTGGATGCTAAGTTGAGAAAGGAAACCGTCAGATGATCATGCAGGGGGATCATTCAAAGGAGTCAACTGACCATGGTGGCAGCAGATTCCCCACGACAACCAATTATAACCGCCTTGTATTTATGACATTGAGCAATTGCGGGCATTACTGTAGCACTGAGTCCACGTTTGGACATGCATGTCTGATTGGATTCCTTGTAGACGTAACCACTTTGCCACTCTTTTCCTCACTTTCCCTAAATGGCGTCCTCTCAGTTAGTGGGAGTTGACCCCCATGTTTAGCTGGTAGAATAAATAAGGATTTGAATCTTCTTCTTAGGGGGTTCTTAGTTCTTGATTGTTGTTGGAAAATGATATTGATAATGTATTGAGCATTCTCTACTTTTCAATAAATCCATGTTGTTAATCTATTTATACATTTTTTAATGAATGAGATGATAGTCTGAGTTTAAGCATTTGAGTTCACATTAATTAGTCTTAGTGGATACTCATCTAAGGGGCCCCACTTTGTGAGTAATCCCTTCTTTAGAGTAACTAGTTTAATTATCATTTCCTGTTCTATACTTAGTTGGAAATCTGACATCGACTGTTCCTGCAGCCACTAGAAGTCCATTATGTGTCTGTTCTTGCAGCCAAAGCAGACAAAGTAGCTCCTTTTTGTTGTTCAGATCTTTTATTCCTATTATGCATTTCAGTTTAGCATAGTTGTTGGTTGATGTTCAACATTTCCTTTATTTCCTTTCTACAATTCACTTCTAGTATGGTGTGTTTCTTAACTATAGATTAGAAATGACTACTTAAGAGTTCCTTGTGCACATACTATGTTGGACCATTTCAAGTTCACGTCCCTGGGTTGACAAAGTAAATGCACCTTCATGATGATTGAGGTAGTTGTTCAGGTTAGATGTTCAATCTCTGAATCATGGCTAGAAGGGCTTGGTTATTGAAATCATTGTAGGAGGCTGACATTTTTGGCATCGTTGTTGGGGATGGTGTCAAGCTAGGAAGTCCTTTGGAGCCATTGATAGTTTCTTTTCTTTAACACTTTTTTTGAGTTGTTCTTAGAATATCCCTTGCTTAGATGAGTAATGATCTGCTATTCTTTTTCACATTCTTTGTGTGAGTTAGTTGATTTTGAGTTGATACCGCATGCTTCCTTCTTAATGATCCTAATCCATTTCAAGTAGTTGAGCTTCCAAATCTGCCCTAAAACAAAGAAGAAGAGGAACCATTTCTCTTTTTGTTGATGCATATCTTGATCTAACTAAGTTTTGAAGCTTCTCCTAAAGATCAAAACTAGATTGATAACCCCTTGCCTTGGGAAATCCATCAGGAAGACATGCGTGATACCTTCCTGTTTGAATATGACCTATTCTGTTAGGATTATGACTATACCACTGATGCTCCTGGGCTTGAGCTATTTCCTACCACTTTAAAAGAAGCTACACTAGGATGGTTTATGAGTCTAGGCAGAGATACCATGGAAACTTGGGAGGACATGAAGACAAAGTTTCTTGGAAAATAAAAGGAATATTGCGGGGGTAGTGATACAAAAGGAGGTAATTTCTTTAAGATGTAGCAAAAAGAAGATGAGAGCTTAGAAGATTACATTTCAAGGTTTTTGTTTTGCTTGTAGAAATCTCCAAACCTTACACTCAATGAAGAATCACAAAAGATTCTTTTCTTGAAAGGAATCATTGAGAGTTGCACTGGAGCTTTGGGCCTAATAGCATGAGGTGATATCACTCAATTTTATTGGGAATATATCAAGAAAATATGTCAAAACTATTCCAGAGCAGCTTCAAAAGAAGAGAACTTACCAATCTTTTGTGGGTAAGTCATCTACCAGTGGAATTTTAAGAATGGAGATCACTAATCTATTGGTTGATTTCAAGCAGGATGTTACAAAGAATCCAACTACTTGGCTAGATACACTTCAGGACAAAGACAAACATGAGGAGGCAGAGGCACTAGAAGTCCATTTTGTGTCTATTCCTATAGCCAAAGCAGACAAAGTAGTTCTTGTTTGTTGCTCAGATCTTTTATTCCTATTATGAATTTCAACTTAGCATAGTTGTTGGTTGATGTTCAATATCTTCTTTATTTCCTTTCTACAATTTACTTCTAGTATGGTGTGTTTCTTAGCTATAAATTAGAAATGGCTATGTAAGAGTTCCTAGTGCACATACTGTGCTGGCCCATTTCAAGTTCATGTCCTTGGGTTGAAAAAGTAAATGCACCTTCATGATGATTGAGGTAGTTGTTCAGGTTAGATTTCCAATCTTTGAATCATGGCTGGAAGGGCCTGGTTATTGAAATCATTATAGGAGGTCGACAGTGTGCCATGATTCTTAATTACCAATATACTTCCAAACTCATAATTGTAATCAATTTCCTTTTGTTACTACATGTTATATGAAATATTTGTAATGACTATTTTTGGTATATTTTTCCAAAAAAAAAGTTCTTAGTGATTATTTCTTGTGTGCACATATGTCTATCAACATAGTCCTTTCATTAAGTATTATAACTTTTGAATGTATATTTTACTGCAGTGTGTTAAGAAACATTTTTTTGTTGTCATTATCATGGATATAAATTTGCATCATCCAATTCCCACAAAGACTAGTTATAGGAGCTTTAGTACAATGCTATCAGAAAATGACCTAGAAGATGAAGATATATATTCGATAGATGATGAACTCTCTAATTTTGTTCCAAGTACACAAACAGTCAATGGAGGTTAGTCATACTTTATTTTCCTCCAACTACAGATAGGGAAAATGAAGAAATATTTAGCTCTACTCCATTTGAGCATTATACTAATGTTTTTTCTCCTACTAAAGTTCACCTACCATCCAAACAATCAAATGGACAAGATAAACCAACTTTTGTTCCTCCTACATAGAAGGGAAGGACACATTGGAGCATTTTAGACACCATGGTCCTTATTGAAGCAAAACGCTGAGAAAGACATAAATCCAATGGTGGGGCAATGAAGAAAACTACATTTGTTGAAAAGTAGAAAATTGTGCAAGACTACAGTTCTCGTCATGGTGTCCTTTGGATAACAAATCAATATCGAGATCAATGGGACCATATTTTTCCAGATTATAAAAGGATAAGAGATTATGAGTCACATATTCCCTTTGGCCATGATAGCTATTTAAATATGACTAGTAGAGAGAGCTAAAAAAAACTTCCACTTAACTTTCCAAATGAATTGACAAATGCAATGGAAATCAATTTTGGGACTAATAGAGCTATTGATCATAGGAATATAAGTATTGATACTTCAGAGAAAAATTATACATTTACTGAGAACATTTCTTCTCTGAATGAAAATGCTCTAGTGGATGAATTCAATGTAGTGAATGCAATAGGTCAAGGCTTACAAAACACAGATAGTGAAATAGAAAAAGGGTACACAAGTAAAATGAGGAAATCATCATTCAAAACAATTGTTATAAAAGACACTATTCTTGAAAACAACAAATTGGTTGTTTCTACATTACATATTGTTGAGGAGGGTCATATGAAACAACATGAAAAAAATATGCACTAATGGAAAGACAATTAAGTAAGGAAGAATCACTTGATGAAAAAATGATTAAGTTGGAAGAGAAAAAGGTTAATGTTCAAATGAGCATGGTTGATGCCCTAAATTCTATTAGTCAAGCAATGCTTAAGATATTTGAATCATTTTCAAATGAAAAATGATTTTCTCAATGTTTGTATGTAGTTTTGTCAAATTTTGTATGACAATTAAATAACTATGTGAAAAACAATATGTATTTTATGTTTATTTCAATACAATGAATTTTAAATGTGGATTTTTTAATTTTTATTTTCTTTGCAATTTTATATGTCTATTTTTGTCATTCTTCCTATTAGATATATATTTCATTTTAGTAGAGTGCAAAGTGAAATTCAACTAAGATTGAATGTTAAGTTTTTGGTAATTGATGAAGGGGTACTCCCCTTACAAATCTGAAATCAAACACACACAATGAGACTTGCAAGATGGCTGCAATATGCCATTAAATTCCAAATTTAAAGAAAGAAAATCAGCAACATTCTTATTTGCTTAAATTATAAAATGATTACATCAAATTGAAGCTCATGGGCTTCCTTATAATTTAGGCTCCATACATACAAAAATATGCAACATATTTTCTTTAACATTCTAGCATCATTCCAACAACATCTGGGTATGCAACCACAACTTCTCCAAAAGCCCCCCTCTCCAAATGAGCAAGCACCATTATATAGAAATTGAGTGAAAAAAAAACCACCATTGGTTTCCCAAAACCTCCATAAACCACCAAGAATTCTAACACCCAACTTGAGGAGAGATAAGAAAATAAAATATATTTAAATAATTCATTGCATTCACCACCTTCACATAGGTGCCTAACTTTTGGCCAATCATCTTGGTCAATTAAGACACCTTCTTTGATTCCTGGTGGCCCCGACAACTCCAAATATGGTCATGCAACAACATGCAAATTTTGTGGCACAAACATGCAATTACATGCAAGGCATGCAATTGAACATGCAAGCACATGCACCCCAAATGGTCCCCACCAAGAATTTGGACGCCCAAGAGGGGTATTTTACCAAATTTTCCTTAGAAAATATTCATAAATGCAAATTCCCACTAAAATTATAATTACAATTTTATCCCAAGGGAAATTACAAAGTTGCAAATCAAAATATTTATTCGTCTATCTAAAGCCCTTATTGAAAATAAACAAAATTGAAATAAAAATATTTTTGGCGATGCAAGATTACTAGTACCCCTAGATGCTCCTACATTAGACACTTAAAGTAAGAAAAGTTTTGTGAATATGGATTCAAAAAATGGAGTTGAGTGGTAGTACCACCTTTTTGGATTGCAAGCAATCCTTAGAAAACTCCATTATTGAAATTGGTACATGTAATTCATTCTTCTTTCTCATCTTCCAACACTTAACTAGAACAAGCTTCCTTCTCTGACAACTCTACTCTTCACTGAACCTCCTGAATGTGGAATCAATTCCACCATAAACTGACCACCTCCTCCAAGTGTGTACTACACTCCCCTCTAATCTTGTGGGGTTCAAACCACCATAGTCAAATCACCTCCACCAAATTGCGCTTGCACTAAACTCTGCAATACCACACAAACATTTCTCTACATACCATACATCACTAGTTAGCAAAATCTTCCTGAACTAACCCATCACTAACTTGAAAATCATCATCATTATAAAATTTAATAAAATATTAAAATATGATTTACTATTCCTTTTTTTCTACAACCTCATCACACTCACATCCTTCTTTAGAATAATATTTTAAAAAATTGAAATTTACCTTGGTTACATTCACTACTGCAACTTCAACCTTGTCTTGAACATGATATGTCACTATTTTTATGCCTTTAGAAAGACATTTTGTTGTTGTAAACTGATCTTCCACATTCAAAATAACGTTAGCACAATAATCCAAAGATTCACCATCCATGTTCTGTAACAAATAATCAGGCTCTCAAACCAAGGAATCTTCATCTTCAATACTTTCAAACAAAGAATCATTGGAAAACTCCTCTTTTACCTTCACCTATTGTTCCTCAATTTCAACCTTCTCAAATTGATTCATTGTTGCAACACATTTATCCATTTCTACATTCTTAGCCTCATCAAAACATACATTAAAATCTGATTTTACATCATTTCCTTTTGCTGCAACTTTCACTGCTATAATTCTTTCTTTGTTGTTACTCATCATATCACTTAAGCACAAATCAAATTTGGTTCTAAGCTCATCAAAATCTAATATTACTCGTTTCCTTACTGTTGTAACAAAATTTTCAGCTTCCTCATATCTATCCATCCCATTCATATTATTCACATGCAATCCAGAATCATCGATGAACTCACAAAATCCAAGTTTTACCTTTCCTTTAACTTCTACAACTTGGTTTTCCTCTTCTTCAATGTCCTCCATTGCACTCAACTCTTTTTTTATTGTTGCAACCTCTATAATTTCATCCTTCATGTCTTCCAATAGATATTCCTCAACTTCAAGTTCATCAATTTCTTCATATTCATTCTCTTCTTCTTCCTCTTTCAAGCTGAATTTCTTTCCACCAAATACTAGCATGCCCTTTTACTTTTGTTTTTGCAAACCTTTCCCTGTGAGGGTCTTCAATCTCTTCAAACTCAAATAATTCCTCCATATCCTTTAGTTTAGTTTAGGGTATGCAAGACTATAGGAGGGAATAGGACACTAGATAACTGAAAGAAGTCCAGTACTCCATAAAATATCCACAACTCTATCAAAACTCTATCAAATGACTAGAACACTTCCTAACATGAAAATTTCATGGATTTTTGTAATTTCCATCATATGATAGGGATATGGAGGGTGATGAGGAATAAAAATTATGCAAATTTTAGCTAGGGGAGCCCATTGAAATTTTCCTCAAATCAGTTATTATGATGGGAAAAATGAATTCTAAATGCACAAAGAGGGCTTAGAATCAATAAATTTGGACATATTAAATATGGATCTAATATATTCTACTTCTATATAGATACTGAGAAACTTATTAGTACAAAATATGAGATGTGGAAGATGAATATGGAAGGTCCCCATGAAGGAAGAGATTTATGGGTTCCTATTTCAAAATAAAAGAAGTCATCTGATTTTTTTTATGAAGATTATATCCTCTTAAAATTTAATAAAAGATTATTTCACATAGGTTTTGGAAGATGATGGATGATATCTACCAAACTAAAAGACTTATAAATTAGTTATATTTCAAAATATATTTATATTCATTGAAAATAAAATATGGTGATTCTATTGCCATTTGAATGTTGTTAATTTCATTATGTCAACTTACTTCTTTAGATGTTAAGTTCAATGAGGAAGATAAGTGGATCCTATTACTTTTATCTTTACCCAATACCTGTGTAAATAACCTTTTTTCCATTAGTGGTAGTGGTGCGAAGACAAAAATGGATAATATTATTACTATTTTTCTTTCAAAGGAAATGAAAAAAAAATCCACGAACAAGTGCTCAAAAGATGCTTTGCCTATATGGGGAAAGTTAAATGAAAATGGGATAGATTAAAGGGTATAAAAAAAATGATAATATCTAATTCTAAAGGACATTCTAAACCCCAAGGGAAAAGAAGAGTAAAGTGCTAAAAATATGCCAAAAGGGGGCATGTGAAGAAGAAATATAGAAACAAGAAAAAGGATTGAAATTCCTCAATGAAAATTTCCTCTAATAATGGTGACAATGATTCTTTATTTATTTTTGCTAACATTACGAGTAATGATGCTTTTCTTATTAATTCAAGTTACTCCTACCATATCACTCATCATAAGAAGTTATTGTTTACATATAATGTGTATGATGGAGTGGAGTTTTTCCTGGGGATAATAGTGCCCAATAAATTATTGGTAAGGAAAAGGTACAATTATTTTTCATTGATGGAATGGTTAAAACCCTTGATCATGTTTTACATATTTAAGGTTTTGCAATAAATTTATTTTTTGTATCTAAGTTAAACGATTCTATAGTGTGTATGACATTTGGAAACTTTGGTTGTGTGTTGATAAGAGGGAATTTGGTGATTTCTAAAGGATCTTAGATAGGGAATCTATTTAGACTTAATGACTCCATTTTTTATAATTTTGTCAATGTAAGAAGATTTGAATTTATGCATGTATGTTGTGGCACCAATGTTTGGGTCACATAAGTGGAAAGGGTCTTAAGAACATTATTGATAAAAAAAAATATAGATGAATTTTCTTATTATTATATTGGTAAAATTATTTTTGAGAGAATTTTTATTTAGAAAATAGAATAGATCTTAATTTAATGTTCTAGAAAAAATAGAGCTAAGAGATTATTAAAAATCATTCATTTAGAAGTGTTTGATCTAGTGGATGTTGATTTTATAGGTAAATATTTTTATTATATTACATTTACTGATGATGTCTCTTGACACACCTAGATTCATTTTATATATTCTAAATATAAATTCTTCACTAAGTTTAAGGAATTTAAAGCCTTTGTCAAAAAACAAACATATTCTTCGATATGCCTCACATGTTCTTAGTGCTAGGTAGCTTTCACAAGTGCTATTACACACCTACGTTTGAAGGTGATAATGAAGCATCCCACAAGAAGGGACTTAAAAGAAAGAAAGATGATACTTGGTTATGATTTCCTAAGGGAGGCTGAGCATTATAGGGTAAAATAGACATTGTATCATGATTTTTGGCTTCCCTCCTAGATTTAGGAAAGAAAAAAGGAGTTGGTGGGGGTTCTAATGGTAAATTTATTCAAAAAACACAATATAGGTGGGCTCAAGGCTACCCTGCAAGTAGCAAGGCTGAGCGTTGGCATCTTGAGGCTGCAAGATATTTGGAACGTGTGTGAGGAGGGTGCTATAGTGGAATGGCTTCCATTCCTTGGGAAATTTTGCATGGTGTCGATAGCATAACATAAAGCTTTGGCGTGTATAGGCAGTTGCTTTCTAAAAAGGGTAAACAATTTGGAGCCTGTGTCAGATCTCTAATCGATTGTGAATTTCAACGCTACCCCAGCAATGATATGAGTAGTGTATCCAATCCTTTGCATAAAAATTTCCCTCTCTATATTTTTCTCACACTTTCCAGTTTAAGGCTTTCATTCAGTTTTGGCTTCCATGTACATCTAAAATTTGGAATACAGGGCATTGTGTTTTATTTTGGCCCCCCTGATTATCCCTATATTTTGTAAACTTGTGTAAGCTCTCATGCTATATATATGTAATTTTTAGAACTTTTATACTATTAATAATATTCAGGCATTTTCCTTTTATCTAAAAAACAAACATATTAGAAGATAAAATTATTGATATTTGATAATTATAAGGAGTATTATTTCATGGAATTTGATGAATTATATAAACATACAAGTATTATTTGGAAAAGACCACACCTTATTCTCCATAAAAATATGAGGTAGTAGAAAGGATGAATTGAATTTTAATAGAAAGTGATAGAATTGTGCTAAGTGGTATGCAATTATATTAGTGCTTTTGGGCAGAAGTTGTAAGTACCATTTTTTATTTGATTAATTGATCTCCATGTTTAGCTTTTGTTCATAAAACTCATTATGAAGTATAGACAAGTGAAAATCCTTGAGTTTCACATTTAAGGATATTTGGTTGTGAGACTTATGTTCATGTGCCTTCAGAAAAATGATCTAAACTAGATCCAATTGACCAAAAATACATCTTTATTGGTTACAATGAGAATGTTCAAGGTTATAAGATTTGGAATCCTCTAACCCAAATAATGGTTTTTTAAGAGTTGTGATTTTTAGAGATTTTTTATCTCATTCAACTGGAGGACAACCAGAGGAAAAGAAAAGAACTAAATTTTTTATCTTCAAAATAAATACAGAAACTTAAGATGCACGTGTAGAAGAATCATTAAATAGAGGAGGAGGAGGAGGAGGATTAGAGAGTTTAGATGATGATGATGTACAAGATGAACTAATGTAAGACTAGATAGATTACTACTACCATGTGAAGGTCCACAAGACAATGAAACACAAATGATAGGTATAGCCACTATATTTTTATTCTATACTTGCTTTGATGAGCATTTATGGTGTAGGAAAAAACTCAACCTCATCTTGTCATACCACTCAAACACAGGTTGATTGGATAATCTCCCAAAATAAAATCAATTAAAGAAAAACTAACAATCCCCCTCTTTGCAGCCAGATGATAACTCAATTCCATGATTTCATTTGTCAAATTCAATTTGCAATTCCAATTCAAACAAATTCAAATCACACCAAAATCAACCATAGTGACAATTTTATTGATTTCTTTTAACACTAGCAAGATACAATTAACACTCTGCAAATCTAATTTTGATTGCAGATTATAGGCTCCTCTGCTCTGGAAACGTTTTGACGACTCCTCTTGACCACGACCCTGTCATTGGCAATTCCCATCTGCCATTTTAATTTTGCATTTGTTATTTCCCCAATTTTTTCTACGCAACCTCTTTTCTCATCCGCCCAAATCTTCATCTGCAATTCCACGACTCCTTTCATCATTTGTTTTAATTTTCTTTATGGTCTCATTGACCATTCTTCCCTACCCCTACACAAGAAGAAGGGACTCCAACTCAAATCTGAGTTTTCTTCTTTAATCTCTATCCACCTTCCCTACACTCACGTGGCCCATTACAACACCAAAGATCTACAAGGAATATTAATCCTTGATTTATGCTTTGTCTCCACCTATGCTGATGCCTCCCAGCTCCCTCTCCTTTGCGCGCCTGCCAGGGAAAGAAACAATCTGCAAAGTTGTTTATGTTCCCTTTATTATCTTTCTCCACTTTCACGCCATCCCTCTGCACCACCAACTCACTCCAACATGATGCCTTTTCTCTGGCTGCTCTTTTTGCACTTATCCTCCACGCGACCCATATGCTCTGTTTTTGCATACAAAAGATGGCGCAGCCTCTTGTTATCTGCTCCTGTGAAATTCCTCATAATAATCCATCTATTCTACTAAGGCAGCGACCTATCCTCCTCTTTATTTAACGCTGATTTTCTCACTATGTGGCTGCAATCACAATGCCAACCCCTCTCCCCAGTCTGTCTTCTCTTCAAATTCCATAACTGCCACATAAGCCGTCCCTTTGCCTTTTGAATTTGAGCCCTTTTCATATGCCATGACTTTGTGTTTATCTCGTCATTAATTTTGAATAGTAAAAAAAATATATTAAATAAGACTTTCATTTATTTACTCACTCTTTGAATTTGTAATTTAGAAAAATGTATCTCTTTACATTTTGACACTTAATTTGAGAATGATTAACATTAAAATGAACTTAATGTTGTCTTAATCTAGTATTGTAATGTGTTTTACACATTCACATTAGGTTTAGGGTCTTTTTAAGCTAAATTAACTTAATTTTACCTTAATTTAGTGTTGTAAAACTTGTATTTATTTACACCTTCACATTAAGTTTTGGGTTCTCTTGTATTTATGACCTTTATATCATCATTAATAGGCCCCTAAGACTCTTTATTATGCATCTTGAGGCTTATTTCAACCGAGATCCCAACATAATCAACAAATACATTTAATATCTTAACCCCTCGACATTTCCTCTACTAAAAAAATCCTGGTGGAACCCATACGCCACCTTGGGCATATAAGTCCCACCCATATGGGAGCTATACACTACCTTGGGTGTATGAGTCCCATTTTGCCCCTTTTTAGGGTTTTGAGCGGGAAGTCAGGGTTTTGAATTCAAATTTCATGAATGTCAGCATTTGGGATCTAATAAATGGTAAATTAGATGGAATGCATATATAAACAAGGTTTTAAATCATTATTTTGTTAAGCAATCAAGAGTCAAGCATCCTAAGACTTCACAAGAGCATTATAAAGTATTCAAGAGAATTTCTAAGGCATTCAAGGGTAGATTTCTTCATCATTTGTTGCAGCAATTCAAGATCCATTATCATGTCCAAGGCATAATGCATCAATCATGTTGTTGATGTAACATTGAAGATCCAAGTTAAGCATTGTTTCATATCCAATTCAAGATCAAGATCTACATTCTTCATGGCCATTTCATGTTAGATTGCATACTTACATTTCAAGACATCATTCAAGGTATCATTGTTCATATTTCATATTTCATGTTTCATGTTTCATGTTCATATTTCATTGTTTCATCATAAGGTTTAATTACCTAAATGGGGTTTGACCAAGGAAAACCCCTATTCCCTAACAATTAACAAGTTTTTTTCTCTCTCTCTCTCTACATGTGTAATTGCAAATTTAGGTGTTTTGGAGCTTGAAAGATCTTTAAAGACTAAGTTACAAGATTGAAGAAAGTTGTCAAGTTGTCACAAGGTTGTCATCTTCACAAAAAGTCATCTACAAAGAAGAATTCAAGCTTTTAGACTTGAAGATTTGACAGGAGAGAAGCTATAGGAAATTGCCAAAGAATACTAGAGTTTCAACCAAATCCTAATACTGGGACTAAATCGCCACCTTGGGCATATGAGTCTCAATACTACTTTTTTCCATATTTCAAAAGATTCAGATCAGTCACTATAAAATTCTAGTTTCTACCCAAAAACCCTAGTTTGGGACTAAATCACCCAGACTAGCATATGAGTCCCAGTGAGCATTAAAAGTCAGAATTCTAGTTTTTAAGAGCTTGCTTTCATCACATGTTTCTTTTAGGTACCCCTCTACTCATTCTTAGTTTGTTATTTTGTATTTTAGTTTCATACTCTGTCATATATTTAGGTTTTCACATTGCATTCATCTTCTTCTTTCCAAGCCCTTGCTTGGTGGTGAACCCCCTTTTAGTCTCTAATCACACCCCTAAGATACCCTATTGCACATCTTTATTCCCTAATTCCATCATTTGATTGTGATCTCTAGGGTTTCCTTGAATGAAACTTGAAGGAAATTGGTGGTTCTATCTCCCAAAACATAGAGCGACAATTTTCAATGTTTCAAAATTTTATTGACTTCCCATATCTCTCTCCTGTCTATTCATCAAAATAACAAATGACTTCATTAGAGTCAATTGATCAAGAATGCCAGTGAGATAATAATTCGCTCATTGTAACCAGGCCATAAATTCAGATGACAATGAAAATTGAATTTGAATTGTAAAATCGTCATATGACATTTTGTCAATCAATGGCAACAATGTCACCAAATTATGTTCCAAGCAACCACCAAATCCGAAATGATTTGAACTCCAAAATCAAACACACTCCAAGAATACAAAATCAAAGTCAAATTATTTTGGGTGATGCGGATCACCAATCCATCTGAGATGCTCCGACATCAATTGATGATGAACCTAGATCTTTCAAGGAGGCTTTCTCTTCAAAGGATATTAAACATAGATTTTAGGTCATGAAGGAAGAGATGATGGCCTTGGATAGCTATAATGCTTAGGATTTATTAATTTGTCTAAGGGAAGAAAGCCCATTAGGTGGAAGTGGATGTAAGAAAATAAATTTGGTGTAGATAATGATTAAGATTATTACAAGGCCAAACTAGTAGCCAAAAGATACTCCAAGAGAGAGGAAGTTGATTTAAAAATAAATAAATTCTCTCGTTTTTCTAATTTGTCTTCTATTAGATTCATTTTATCCATTGGTTCTTGTATTTTTTTAAAGGTTTTCTCCATATAAATCCTATGTTATTTTGGTTTGTTGATTTATCACTTATTGTTTATTTTTTAATCACATACTTTTTTAATCATATGGTAATCCTTGATAAATAAATAAAATTCCAAATTTGTATTCAATTTTAGAAGAAATTATTACTATTGTTTCACCTTGTTTATCGACAAATGCAACCCAATAAAGTAGATAGGTGTTATTTTAATGTACATGATGGAGCTCAACTAACTCAACATTTTTTTTATATTTAATATTGCACATCTATGATTTTCTATATTTAGCAATAGGGAAATTCGTAATTGCCACCTACCTTGAAGGGAATAACTATAGTCACAAAAATAAAAAATTGCACCATTCATCAAATATTCCTGTACCAGTTGCTACGAGCAATGTATTATGATGAATTTTAATCAACCAAAAGGAAGCTATAGAATATTTGAAGATTTATTTGAGTTTTATTTTTTTGTATATTCAATTAGTCCTACTCATTATGAAGGGAGTGATTATTTTGATGTTATATTTATTTTTTCAATTTACATTGGAATTTTCCTTGTCACATGATTTGATGATCTTGACTTCATTTCTTTATAGTATATTTACATATATATACAGATTCACTTCATTTTAAAAACTAATTTCAAAATTTGTAAGAAAATATAATAAAATTAGATTTTCCCAATACTTTTTATAGATTTACATCTATTTAATAGTTAAAAAGTTCATCATATAATTATTTTATTTTATTAACTAAAATTAATTTTAAAATTCATAAAACATAATATTTAATTATAACAGTGAATGATAATAATAATCTTATAAATATTTATTCATAAATTTATTTAAGTTTAATTTAAATAATAAATTAAAGTATTTTAAGAAACCATCTTTACAAAATTAAGAAAAAAAACAAGAAAAAAAAAGAAAGATCACTTAAATTATAAGACAACTTTATACTTCTCAACACAGAATTTATCATGCACATTTTTTAACTCGGAAAGAGCACTAGTTTAAACATCAAATAACTCTATAAAACTGATCTCAGTATGAAATCAGAACACATTTGAATATCTGTCTGGTAAACTTTGAAGTATTGAGATGGAGGTGATGTGAACTATTTTGTTCGTTGTAGACATTGCTGTCTTATTGTAGTAATTAATGATACTGAACAAAAAGGCAAATTAACATAGAAGATCCGATCCTGGGTCGACGTTGAGTTGCTGGCAAAACTTCTGGAAGTAATTGACTCTGCTGGTCACAGTTGCAGCGTTTCCGCCATCGCATTCCATGCTGTGGATAGCTCTAATGGTGCCTCCGAACCCTTGGCCAGACGTGATTGCTGTATGACAGTTACTATTCATCATCCATAACCACACCGCAGTCTTAAATGAGATGGTCAAATTAGTGCCCACCACCTCTGGATTGTTCAGCCCATCAAATTGAATGGAGTTTCCTGCTGCCCCGTAGTTATAGTTCCTGTCATCAACTTACATTAGCTTGGCATATATATGAAGAGAAATGTTATAATATTTGATTGATTAAAATTTGAAAAGTAACTATGCAGGAATTGAAAATGGTTACTGACCATGAGAGTTGCAGAGGGCCTCTGCCATGATAGCTCTTGTCAGGATTGCAGGGATACTGAGTGAAGGAGGCATTGCAGTATTTGCTGTCAGGATTCTGCTCTTCGATAAAGCAAAACCCTGTTATAAAACCCCTTTTAGTACTGCTAGAAAAGAACACTTAAAATAGATAGAAAAGAACATAGATAGTAATGCAGTTATTACCTCCAGTCTCATGGGCAGCATTAGCAAAAAAGGCAGCAACTTCTCTCTTATTAATATCAGAAGACCCAGATGTCCCAAAGCCATTGAAAGCATTAGCAGCATTAATAAAGGAATCATAATTATAAAACCCATTTCCTGCACACCCACTGGCAGCTCCTCCAACTATAGAGTTGAAAACATCAGAAGAAACTATAGAACCCACTCCTCCTCCGCCAGTAGGAGGAGGAGAAGAAGAATAACAGGGACCTTCTTTACAACCAGCCCCACAGTAGGCATCTCCACTTCCACAGTATCCATATTGACTACAACACAATCCATTACATCCACAATTTTGACACACTACCACATCCACTAACACTAATAGAATAAGCACTACACATACTGAAGAGCACCAGAAGATCTTGCTCTTACTATTTTCCATAGCCATGATTTGCTTTCTGTTTTATTCTCCTCCATTTGCTTCCCTATATACAATGGGTATTGTCTACTTACGTGTAATACACGGTAAGAGACGTTTTTGCGTAACGTTCACGGAGTTTTAGAGTCAAGTCAGGAGGATGAGCTCCTCATTTTCAGATGATTGTTGTTGTTTCTACGCACAGTTTTTCAATGTGTTACGACTGAATCACCTTGACTCGTAACCTAGAGAGAAAACAGAAAAAGGTAGGCATAAATCACTATCCTGTTGAAGAGGACATTGTGTTGGTATGTTCTGTCTAATCCACAGCTTCTTACGATGGTAAAAGTTTAATATTTTGCCAACCTTATTTACATAGTCTGTAGAAAAGTATTAAATAGATTAATAAGGCAAACCACATGCAGGTAGAATTTGTAGGAATTTTAAACATTGAACAAATTTGAGAATCTGAAATACTTCAATGATGGATGAAAGTCTGCATGGCCTCAGGCATACGCAAATTAACTTCTTAATCATCTAAATAATTAATAATTTAAAAAATTATTATTATTGCAATTTATATAAAAATAGTGATGGCAATAAAGAAGTTTGCGGAGATCAAAAACAATGAGCGATTTTATAGGTATACAATTAAAATTATGTTAAATATAATCGAAATCTAGATTTTGATATCTGATCTTCACTGGAGATTGCAATAAAACCGTTCACTGATTTTGACCAACCTTGACAGAAGAGCAAACCTAGAACTTGTATAGCTGTCCAAAGATACTTTGTCACCATTCAAGAACAACATCTACAAATTTTGGGTTTTAAGCACATGTTCGCATGTATATATTCAAGTGTTTGAAAAACACTCTGTTAAAAACACCTTTAGAAAGTACAATATTAGACGAAAGAATAAGGTGGACACCAAATTTTTGACTAAAATCAACATCAAATTACTTAAGAAAGAAAAACTCTAAATGATTCAAACTTCCATGCCAATCCATTGAATAACTCCATATTTTTGGTCGTTGTGGATAAACCTTATTTTACATATGAAATGATAAATACTTCCGCGCATTGAAAATGCGTCCTTTTAGAAATATAGAGATTTTGATAGAGGATGATTGATAATCTTGTTTGCTATTGTTATCTTACTTTTACAAATTTTTTTAAAATATCTTATTTTAATGACTTTTAATCCTCCGGTCTTTCTTTTATATATGGAGTCATCATTTGATCTTGGTAATTTTAGAAGATATCTGTTTGTAGTGAAGTAAAGGATTTCAAATTAAATGAAATCACTGCATTTATGTCAATTTTTATATTGTTCTAAGAGGATGATTTTATATTATTATAATGATAAAATAATATGATTTTGTGTGATATTAGATTTATTTTTCTATATGTTACTTTTATCTATTTATATTTAGTTTCATATATTTGGTCTTATCTTATATATTTCTACATATATTTTTATATTTTACTTATTTATTATATTTAATATTATCTTTTATGTCTAGACATTAATTTCTTGCTTTCACATTAATGTTTCATTCTCACCATGATCCAACTTGATTCATGTTTTGCATGATTATTACTATGTAGTGGTATGTAAGGACATTTGCTAAGAGTTCATTTATCATCCTAGTATTACCTAATAATTATTTAAATTCCTAGAGCATACAAAAATCATTTGTCATAGTAAAACCCTAGTTAGAAAACTAAAATGAATATATCTTTATCATAATTCACGTCTTAGGACATTTTCACACTTACCTTATATTTTCCAACACGTGCCAAAGTTGTAAACTCAACCATTCTAGTGGATTGACCTAGGAGAACATAGTCATAATGATTTGACAACCACCCTAAGGTATTTCTAAATATCACAAGCCCATAATGATTAGCAAGGAGTAGATAATAGAATTAATTGAAGAAGAGAAGTACAAGATTCAAATTAAATTTGTGGACTATATGATAGATACACACCTATAGAAGAACTAGAACTATGGATTCAACCTCAAAATATTTAAAGACACCATTAATTATGTTGGCCCTACCCTATAAATTTGCTAAAAATCCTAAATTTTGTGTTGTTTGTTTTCTTTGATCAATGCACATTAATTCAATGGGACCCATTAGATTAATCAAGTGTTTTAAAACTGTGTTCCCCAATATATTTATGTGTTCCCTTTTATTTGCATCCTTAGCACTATAAGTGTTTTATCATTATTCTTTCTTTTAAATTTCAAATTTAAGAATCATGAAATCCCTATGTATATTCTTAATCTTTTGTTAACATCTTGTGCACTTTATTTTAATCTACCAGTTACTTGATATTATCCATGCCATGTCATGTCCCATTTCTAGTCAATCTAAGTCTATACATATTAGGTCTATACTTTTGTCTTCCTTGTTTCCATCGATTATGTGTTTTACCTTCCCAAGTATATATTTTCTTTAAACTCTACTCTTTTATTCTTCCTATTACATTTTGGACTTTTCAATACAATCATTCCTTCCATTTTTCACTCATCCCGCCATTATATTTGTTAGAATTTCAGACTTGTCCTTGTCATCATGGTCATTTTTTAACCCCAATCTAGTGGTATGGTTGACCCCTTATCCCTAGTATATATTCTTACATTTTTCTTCCACTCTTAACTTCCCAACACATGTCATATTATTTCCAATAGTTTTTTTTTGGCATCATAACTTTTAAAGTGGAAATTTCCTACCAATGATCATTGTTTGAATTTGAAACTTTGAAGGTGTGCTTGGTGGTCTATCTATTTTTTCTAGAGGATATAGAAGAGTGATTCTTTCCATTTATGATCATCATATAATCTTAAACAAATTGCTTTCAAAATCCATTTTGAGTACTTATAATCAAGCATGAGAATCCTAGGATGAAAACCCTAGTGATTTTGGAGAAATATTTCATAGAAATTTTATATTTAAGCTTCATATCAGGCATAGACTCAAATATCATTATATTGATTTGATTTGAGTTTTTTGTAAGTAGAATTTTTTATTATAGTTATTGATATTGAAAAACCATTTGAATGTAATATAACCATTATTGTAATAAAAAAGAGATTAGGAATTTCAACTATGATTTGGTGCTCATTATATTAAGAGGATTGAGAGTTATGCTTGTCCTTTTCTATTTAGGATGCAATGATATTACTAATGCATAAATAGCAATTTTAATTTGATTTGTCTAAGATCTAGTTGAGTATTAGGACCCAATATTGTTATCCAAATAATAAGTGTTTTTTGAAGGTTAAGAATTCAAAATTTTCATTATTATTTAGGCTCAAGACATTAAAATTTTATCACATTTGGTGAACTTGTAAGCATATTTTCTTATAATTCAACTTTGCATGTTTTAGTTTTATGCAGTACAATGATAGAGCAACCATATATCACTTGAGGGAGATCAATAAATAAAGCTTATATATAGAATTTTTAGAGACTAAAAATCTCCTATAGATTATGTTATAGATCATAAAAATATGGAAAAAAGAGAGGAGAATGAACACATATGACAACCTTGAGATTTGGGCTAAAAATTTGGTATGATGGTTCAATTACTTCACAAGATGGATGGTAATATGAATGCTCCTAGATAAGTGATAGGTAAAGAAAGTTCCTATTAGGGTAATCATATAAATGTCACTCAAAGCCACACAAAGGATTTTTATTATTTCAACTACAAGGACAACCCAACCTACCTTTCTGAATAAGGACTTGGAGGATCTAGAGCATGAAACCTATAACTCATAGTTTGATGGTATTAGGACTTGCCATGAAGAATGAAAATATATTCCTAAGGACAGTTAATGTGAAATATAACTCGTGAACCAATATATGAACATGAAAAAATCCTAGAATGATTATATACCTAAGCCTAAGCTACAATCTTTTCAAAGAGATATGTATCAATATTCTTAGCTTGTGCATGGGTGTTGAAGATAGGAACATGTTTTTCCCTTAGGATCTGATGATAGAAGATGAATCCATTAAGTTTCCACCTTGAATTTGGAAGGTACTACACATGAGTGGTGGCATCATAGTCATATCACTCAAGGCCATCAATCAATCACCTCATATGATGAACTAAAAAAAAATATTGAGATGTTTGACACAAATGACTAAAGTGTATTTCAAAGATTTAAGTCAACTTAAATAAAGTGATTCAGTGGGGAACTATAAAATAGAGTTTCAAAAATCTATCGATAATGGTGCTAGAAATTACAAAGAGAAGATTGACTATGCTCTTCATTAGAAATTTAAAGTTAAATCTCTCAAGGGGATGGTCAAGGATTTTGAACCACATACACTAAGAGACCTAATTAAATGGGATTTGACACTAGAGAATTCCATGCCAAAAACTTATCTCTAGACCAAAAAATATATTCCAAAGAAGACTTCTCACAAAAAATTCCAACAAGACAAGAGTTTTTGATTAAGACTAGAAATTGAGGTAAGGAATCAATTGAGGAGGAAGAAGTTATGTTTTATCTATAGGGAGCCATGGTTGCGTAGACATAGGTGTCTTAGGAAAGGATAACTAAATTAAATTGAGGTAATTTTTTATAATGAATTAGAAAATGAGGAACCCAAATTGTAGAGTGAATAAGAACCAAAATAGGATATTGGAGAAGTAAAAAACCAACCAAAAAAATAAGGAGCCATGGAGAGAGGTACTCTTTCCATGCTCTCTAGAACTCCAAGGTATAAACACTTTTGAATATGTGGAGTTCTATGAAGTAAAATGATGAGAGTACTCATTAACGTTAGCATCACTCATAACTTCACTGATGAGGGATTGGAGACCAAGAAAGGCGTCAAGATGTAGGACTTTAAATTTTCAATATTATGTTGGTTAACAATTTCACCATCCAATACAATCGAGATATCTCTTAGCTAATTCTTAATCTAAGAGTATATGATATAAGGATAAAATCTATATTGTTAACATATGATGCATGGATATGGTCCTAGATATCTCATTAATATACTCATTAGAAGAGATTACATAAAATATCTAGACCATAGAACTAAATTTTTAGTTGGAGGAAAAAGAAGTGATAGTACGGGGAGTGAGAAATCAAGTATCAATTATTTAATCAACTAAGAGAATGGAGAGGATTTTATTCCATGGGAAAGTAGCATGGGAAGATCAGTATTTTGGGACTATCACAAAAACTATTGAAGGAGAGAAGTCATATCATGTGGATGTGAAAGTATTTTAGAAAAGCATGATAAAGTATTCCACAAAATTCTTCGAAGGAGACTATTGGATAAAGGCTTTAAGAATGCCATTGAGTTGGAGGAGGATTCTAAGTTCATCATTACTACTCCTTATTTTCATTCTAGGATACATCAAGAGGAATTCAAAAATTAAGTTAAGGAATTGTTATAAATAGGACACATCAAACATAACTTAAATCCCTTTACTTCCTCTATATTTTTGGAAAAGAAGAAAGATGGAACAATATGGATGTGAATTGGCTATAGGGAGATTTTGCATCTAGAATAAGGGTGTGCAATGCACATTTAATAGAATAAAAGAGGTAATGAAGAATTGGATCAAATGACTATACTTGGGTAGCACTATTACATCAATACCTACCAAATGTCAATCAATATCACATTAATCATGGCCTCGTATGGGTATGAAGCCTAAAGATTCATTTATCTCTGTGAGTGTGCTTTTGAAATCTGCAAACACTAACTTCAAACAAGGGTTAGCACCTACAAATCCCTCAAAAAATACTCCTATGAAATACCTTGCAAATGCTTTAAAAATGCAACAAAGGATGAAATAAAACTAAAAGCATTATAAAAGCAACCACAAGTTACCTATTCCATAGTGGATTGGTGTCACATGTGCTAGTGACCCTTTCCCAATCCTTGATCAAAGCTCAAGATGATGTAAATGCAAATACAATGGAGATGATGAGCAAGATGAGTTCTCAAATCAAGAGAGTAACCTTGCATGAGAGTTGTGGAGGAAATGATTGAGGATGAAGCCTCTATTTAAATATTTTCAAATGCTAAGAGTTGAAGAGGGACCAATGGAGGACTAAAAATCCACCAATGAGAATAGGTCACTTGTCAAGTGATGATAGGCCAATGGATGTGCAAAATTTGGGAAGAGTGCCCATGAGAGGGAGAATTTGAATTCAAATTTTGCAATAAATTTTGAGAGGGGGACAAGAAAAACAGCAATAAATGCTATGTTGGAGGGACAAATCAACTTGTCATGTTGAGGGAAAATGAGGGTTTAATAAATTAATAAAATTGATTTAATTGTGCAAGTGGAGATATCTAGAGAATGCAAGTGGGTGAGATTAGTATTTAATCATGGTTAGATTAAATAAATGATGATTATGCTAGTTTAATGATGATTAGGTGAGTTTGACTTTTAGGACTTTGATATTTGTTTCTTTTTAAATCAGAAAATGATGGAATATGATTTTGGATTTGATTTAAATGGATGTTTGATTTATTAAAAGGTTGATTGATAATGTTTGCTTGATTTTAAATAAATGACCTTACGAAATGGAGATTAATGAAATTACCTGATAAATGAATGAAGGTGAATCTTATCAATCGATGAATGGACCTAATGTGAAATCTAGTTTAGTTAATGAATGAACCTTATCAAATGTAGAATGTTAATTTTGTATATCTACATTTTTCCCCTCTTTGAAGCAATGTACTTGTTGCATTGGTTCAAAGAATAACTTGCCGTGATCAAAATTCAAAAAAATTCTAATTTTTCGGATGCCCTGGCAGTAGAAAGAAGTACATTGGTACATTGCCCCCTCGAGAGATCGAGCAAAAAGATTCGATTTGAGGGTCGATCTCGCAATAAAGAGGTTAAAAATGGGTGGTTATGGACGATGATGCAAATGAGATGATTTTAAGATGCTTAGAATAGCAAATCTATATTATCCTAAACAAATTAAATGATTATATGATGTGAGATGGATGAGATGGGTGATGTGATATGCTATGATTATGCAATGGATGATTTATGAGATGCTTAGAATAACAGATCTATATTATAATCATGATATGTAGAATACTGATGATTTATGGATGCAAGATGGATGCACTGGTGATGATGGTTAACTATTCATGTTGTGATGTTAGTGCGGAAGACATTAGATGATGACAAGAGGGTCCAAGAAGCCAACATTATGAGAGATGATGATGAGAAATGATGATGAGAAATGGTGATGAGAAATGGATGATTTGCTTATCAAGGATTGGGATTTTAAAAGGGTCACTTACTTTATGTTTGATAACACGCCTAAGCACGATGCATCAAGGTATAAAGGACCAGGATGGCATTGTACTTAGTGTGATGGACTTTGACTTGACAAATAGATAGGATTATTCTTGTTCACACCTAACATACAGAAACCTTGCTAGGATGCACTTTAGAATTTTTAAACACCTCGGACCAAAACATGGAAAGGTATAACCAATCAATGTAATAGTCAACAAGTTGTCCAAAACATCCTCCATTCATATCTAACAAAGCAAGTATTCGCCAAGGTTATTTTACAAGAACATCCAAAAATCATAGTAGACAAAAGGATAATGATCGATACCCCATTCCTTTCTCTATAAATCCTTCATTTGGATATCATCGAGAGGTCCTTGGAGTGAGTGCAAATGAGATAAGTCAAAAGATAAAGATAAAGCACACAAACAAGCTGATGTTCTTCAATACCACTAACCAAAAGGGAATGTGTTTTTAAGGATAAGAACCGAAACTTATTGCCAAAAGATAATGCCCATTGTAGGAAGGATACATCCTAGGACATGTTAGTGGATGGCGGCATGTCATTTCGTTTATCCAAAGTGTCTTTCTGATAAATAATGCCCCTTGTAGGAAGGATTCATCCTAGGACATGATGTTATCAGATGATTGATATGGGACTGTTTGGATGATGGACTATTGACACAAAGACTTGACCAACTTGTTTACGTACTGACTGAGACTTGAGACTTAACACTTTTGAGTTTTACTTTTAACCTACTAGACTTGTTTCTAACTGTTTCACCAAAGGTTTAGGATGATGATAATGGTGTTTATTGCGGGTGCAAGTGAGATGAGGTGGATGAGTTTTTTCAAATATTTGGATGTTTTGACATTTTGAAATGTTTTGAGGCTATTTTTTTTGGATTTTGGATTTTTCAAATGTTTTGATTTTTGATTTTTTCAATGTTTCTGGGATTTTCTGAGATTTTGACCAAGATACTAACCTAAAGACCTATCCTAGGAGCCTTAAGGGCTGATCGACAAATTAGCCTTGCCTCGTTATACCGAGAACCCGTGGTTTGGTGACGACTTGACTGATTCTGAGATGACAATATACATGATGAGATGTCAGTTTATTATGATGGACTCCTATAGGACTGACCTAAATGTCTTAGGGGATGATCAAAGATGAACCTTGCCTACATTCAAGCTCAGAGACGACGTAGTTCGACAAGACGACCTTGTTTTTGGCTTTTTGAATAACTTTTTGACCTGTTTTTGGATTTTTTGATGTTTTTGGATTTTCTAATTTTGAGGACTTTAAGACCATACACGAATCCGATCCGATGAGAACGTGCCCCCAGCGTGATGTAATAGACTACCCTGATAAAGGCAGGACAAGTTGTCCTTGAGGATGGGCCGAGTAGTAGTAGGAGGGATCATGATACTAACACAGGACCAAGCTATGGTGCTGATGCAAGTGGATGAGTGATGAATGGAGATATGGATGAGATGGATGATGGAAGCGAAATGGAGGGATAATGATGAACAAGCTATAAAGGTCCTGGTGGATGGAAAGTGCTTATTTACACAAGTCGCCTGTTTGCCAAGTTTTCACTGGGGTACCTGCCCAAAGTGCCACCAAAGTGGTTTTCAATAGAGGGACATTTTTTTGCTTTACTGTTTTCAATCCATTTTTTTTTTGTTGTCACCAAGATGCCTGTTTGCTAGGTTTTCGCTGAAGTAACCATTTTTTCAGGACTTTTTCTAATTTTTTTTATTTTTTGGTTCTATACCTTGAAAGAATTAGGCATAGAAATTTTTGAGATGAGAGCTATTCATGGGCTCCTGCAGAGGTTCCCCTTTGAGTGTTGATAGCTGATATGCCCCTGATTTATAGCTTGCTATGATGATGAAAGGCCCTAACCAATTGGGTTTGAACTTGCCTTTACTGCTAGGATTCAAGACATTCTTCTGATTTTCTTTTAAGACCAGTTCTTCAACTTGGAAAGTCCTAATTCTGATCATCTTGTTGTAGCTCCATTTGAGTCTATTCTGATAGACTTGCAGATGATTCAAAGCATCAATCCTTCTCTCGTCCAATAGCTCAAGCTTGTTTAGTCTTGAAACTCGATATTCTTCATCTGTGATAAGGTTTTGCAGTGATATTCTCAGGGATGGGAGCTCGATCTCAATGGGGAGTACAACTTTTGATTCGTAGACCAAGGAGAAGGGGGTGGCGCCAATGGGTGTGTGAATGCTGGTTCGATAAGCCCAGAGGGCTAGATTAAGCTGTAGATGCCAGTCATGACCTGCGTCATTGACTATTTTCTTGAGGATTTTGAGGATCATTTTATTTGTGGCTTCTGCTTGGCCCTTACCTTGGGGATAATACGGGGTGGAGAAGCGATGCTGGATTTTGAATTTCTCGCACAAGTCATGAACCTCCTAGTTCTTGAAGGGTGTCCCATTATCTGAGATAATGGCTTGTGGGACACCATAATGACAGATGAGATAGTTCAAGATGAATTTTGAGATCTGCTTTCTAGTGATATAGGTCATGGGTATGGCTTCCACCCACTTTGTGAAGTACTCAGTTGCAGTGATAATGAATTTATGGCCATTGGATGAGGTGGGTGAGATTTTCCCAATGAGATCGAGTCCCCACTACGAAAAAGGACATGGTGTAACAATTGGATGAAGCTCTTGAGCTGGAGCATGGATGAGGTCCCCATGTTGCTGACATTGTAAACATCTTTTAGCATGATCATATGCTTCTCTTTCCATTGTGGGCCAGTAATACCCCAGCCTTAGCAGTTTCTTGGCAATGGTTATTCCACTCGAGTGCGAGCCACAAATGCCGTTATGAACTTCGGTTAGAGCAGTTAATGCTTCCTCAACATTTAGACAACATAGTAAGGTACCCTCTATGCTTCTACAGTATAAGGTATCACCTAGGATGACAAATGTGGATGCCTTTTTGATAAAGGTTCATTTTAGGCTCAATGGTAGGTCAACAGGTGTGACTCCTATGCGAAGATATGTATAGATGTCATGATACCAAGGATCACCTGGACCAATGATTTCACACACATATTCTGATTCTGGTACCTTGAATGTGGGAACAAGAAGCTGCTCGATTAGAAATTCATATTTCGGCACGTTGTGAGGGATGTCTACTAGAGACCCAATTGTAGCCATGGTGTCAGCAGCTCTGTTGTTGGTTCTTGGAATTTGCTCGAATTTTATGTCAATGAAGGATTCCTTTAGAGTCTCCACCAATTTCTTGTATGGAGTAAGCTTGTCATCCTTAGTTTGATATTCATTATTGACCTGATTTATGATTAATTGAGAGTCTCCATACACCCTGAGAGTTATGATATTCCACTGCACTGCTATCCTGAGACCTATAGTCAAAGCCTCATATTCTGCTATGTTGTTAGTGCAAGGAAATGCCATTTTGTATGACTTCGATATGCAGTCACCTTGTGGAGTGATGAAGAAGATACCAACTCCTGATCCATGTTGGGTGTATGAACCATCGAAGTATAATTTCCAATGGTTAGTGACATTGATGTTAAAGATGGATTCATCTGGAAATTCAGATACAAGAGGATTCTTAGAATAAATAGGTGCCTCTGCTAGTTGATCTGCAATAACTTGACCCTTGATGGCTTTCCTCTCTACATACTCGATATCATACTCTGACAGTATCATTACTCATTTTTCCATTCTACCCGTGAGCATTGCCTTAGATAAGAGATACTTAAGGGGATCAATTTTCGCGATGAGCTTTATCTTGTGTGCCAGCATATAATGTCTAAATTTTTGGGATGAAAACACTACTGCGAGGCAAAATTTCTCGATAAATGAGTAATTTAGTTCATGGTCGACCATTGTTCTGCTGATATAGTAGATAGCCCTCTCCATTCCATTTTCATCATGTTGAGCAAGAAGAGCTTGAAGGGCTACTACTGTTGCTGACACATATAAGATCAATGGCTTTCTCGGGATAGGTGGCATTAACACTAGAGGTGTTAGTAGATATTCCTTGATTTTGTTAAATGCTTCTTCACATTTTGTATCCCATGTGTATACTACTCCCTTGTGGAGAAGGTGCAAATATGGGTTATGCTTGTCTGCCAGTTGTGCTATGAATCGTCGGATGGATTAAAGTCGGCCCTGGAGGTCCCTCAGTTCTTTTAATGTCTTTGGTGCTTCCATCTTGAGGATTGCTTTTAATTTTTCTGGATCCACCTCAATACCCCTCATGGACACTATGTATCCTAGCAGTTTACCTAATTGTACGCCGAAGACACACTTCTTGGGATTTAGTCTGATTTTGTATTCCTCCAGTCTATCAAAGATAGCACTTAGGGTTGCTATATGATATTGTCTTTTTCTTGACTTTGCTAGGATGTTGTCGACATAGTCTTCAACTGTCTTGTGAATCATGTCATGGAAGATCAATGTCATGGCCCTTTGATAGGTTGCTCCTGCATTCTTTAGGCTGAATGGCATCATGTTCCAACAATAGGTCCCCCACAGACAAGTAAAAGTTGTCTTGTGTTGATCTTCTTTTGCTATCATAATCTGGTTGTATCCTAAAAATCCATCCATTAGTGATAGCATCTCATGTCCTACTGTCATGTCCACTATCATATCAATATTGGGAAGTGGAAAGTCATCCTTGGGACATGCTTTGTTCAAATATCTAAAATTTATACAGTCTGATAGCTCCATTAGGTTTTGAAACAGGTACCAAGTTCGATACCCATTCTGGATAATCAATTGGTCGGATGAATCCAACATCTAATAGCTTTTTGAGCTCCATTTTGACTAACAAAGCAATTTGAGGATGCATTTTTTGAAGCTTTTGTCTAACAGGTTTTGCATCTGGATACACTGCTAGGTGGTGGACCATAGTATTTGGATCAAGTTTTGGCATATCAGCATAACTCCATGCAAAGTTTATTTGTCTTTCCCTTAGGAATGCTGCTAGGAGTTCTTGCTCTTCTGATAATAGTGATTCCACATAGAATGTGATATGTGGGGTCTCCTCTATTCCTAGGTTGACTGGGTTGCATTTTTCGGCCAAGACTGCTGACTTCTCTTGATGAATAGCTCTTAGGGGAAGATTGAATCCCTCATCCTCAAGCGGCTCAGAGAGGTTTTCACCGTTGGATACGTCCTTTCTTTTTACTATTTTCTTGTCAGAGAGTGCCACAATGTGGTTTTCACTCAAGGACTTGGATGCGATTCTTAGTTTCTCACTTTTGTGACTGAAGGATTCAATCATTTCCCCGTAATAAGCGTGTGTGTCTAGCTCTATTATGAATCCTGCCTTTTGATCTCCGTCTGGAATGTTATCTCTCAATCCCATGAATTCTGAGAGTGCCTCATCGTTTTTGAATGTATCAAGAACTAGTGGTCCTTGTTGGTCATAGTCGATCAATTGGGGATAGACTAAGCAGATCTCATAATTTTGATGATCGGATTCGAAAGATAAGGTACTAATCATGCAAAGGGTAGTATCCTCAAATAACTTAGGTAGATTGGTCAAGTGATCCTCGTCATCACTACTCATATAGGGCTCAATGATAAAGTTATGCATGTCTATCCCTATGTGTATTGGGGAGTGCACTTGTACTAGTACTGGCTGAGGAGAAACATTAGTGGCTCTAACCGGAGGACTTTGTCCATGTATGGTTATTCTTGGAGGGGTACATCCAAGACCAAGATTTTTTATAGGTCGTGTCTCAGGCATGATTGGTATTAAGAGCTCATTGTCATTTTGCCCCAATTTTTGGTTTTTGTCATAACCCATTGCAAGCATCATTTGTAGGCCCTTGCTTGTCTCATCCATTGGTAACTCAGGTGTCAGTATTTCATCTCGATACAGCATGTGGGATGGATCTGCCTCAATAACCTCAAGACCAAGGTCTCCCTAGCTTGTGAATTCAGGATAGTCCTCATGATTTTTTTGCGATGTAGAAGCTTGATTTTCTCGCGGGTGTCCCCATGATCTAGGAGATTATGGTAACTCTCCTATCACAAAAGCATTATTAGGGAGCCTATAGTTTCCACAACTGTCCTCCTGGATGATGAGTTTGATGTCGGAGATGGTGGGAATGGTGGGAGTGGGAGGTGTCTCTGTCATAGAAGTGGACGTGAGGGTGGCGGGGTCAATGTATGATGTGGATGGGCCCTCATCATTCTTTGGCACTTGGGGGATTTTGTAATATTTGGCTTCAAGATTCTTGCAATATGAGAATGGCTCGGGATCTCCGTGGATGGTAACCTCTTGTCCATTATGTGTGAATTTCACACATTGGTGGAAAGTTGATGCTACGACTTTCATCACATGGATCCATGGGCATCCCAAGAGGATATTGTATGGCAAGTCGAGGTCCAAGACCTGACAAGTGCTTTCCATGAGCGTCAGCCCTACTTGGATAGGGAGTTTGATTGTGCCTTGAGACACTCTTTCTTGGTCATCGTATGCTCTTATTGTGATGCCTTTCCCTTTGTCAATGGAATCTTCTGATATCTTTAACTGCTTGATGAGACTAAGAGAACAAATGTTCAAACCTACACCTCCATCCACCAAGACCATTTTGATTTTTCTTTTATTTATGTTGGCTTCCAAGTGAGGTGCACGATTATGAGATGGTTGGGCAGGGAAATCTTGGTCGGAGAATGTAAGGAGATTAGGCATAATGATATTTCCGACCATAGCTTGGAATTGCTCCGCATCAAGATCTGCGGGGATGGTGGATGAGGCTAATGCTTCCTCAAGGATCTTTTTATGGGCCGATGATATTTTTAACAACTCCATGATGGAGATGTGTGCTAGTGTTCTTTTAAGTTGATCTACAACACTGTAGCCATTGGATCTAGATGAAGGGACCCTATTTGGTTGAGGTGACCCTGCAATGGTGACTTTGCTGCCTCTTGTGGTGACTCCACAATCTTCAGCATGGGTGCCTTTGATGGTGATGACCATGCAGTTTTCATTAAGGTTGGCAAAAACTATTTCGTATACATGATTTACACTACCCTTTCCTTTATCCTTGTTATTCCTTTCGTTGCCATGATTTGGCATCGGATTCGTGTAGATTTTAAGGTCTTGATTCCCTATAGGTGGTTCCACGTTTATGATTCTTTTGTCGATGAGATCTTGTATGATGTTCTTGAGTCTCATCCAATTATTTGTGGTGTGGCCTTTGATTTTGTGGAATTCACACAGTTGATTCTCATTGTACCAAGGAGGTTTGACATCAGGTTCTTGGTAATTCTCAAATGTAGGAGCTTGGATGATTTTTTCATCGATTTGCTTTTTCATGATGTCCTCAAGTGGTTCCCCCAAAGTAGTGTATTTTCGTTTGGGGTATGTTTTGCGTTGAGGTGGTCCTCTTTGGTCATTGAGGTTATTGATTGTGGGATTATTGTTGGGTTGATGCATTGTGTGATGAATGTTTTGATTTTGTGTTTGGATTTGTTGTGTGGGTGTGTTTTGGCGCAGACCGCTAATTACCACCTTGGCATCTACAACACCATCATTAGTGATGTTTTTGTTTCTTTCCCACGTGCGAGGTTTATCATTGTAGTTTGATGACGAGTGGTTGTTTTGCGGTTCGTGATATGATTTTGATTCGATAGGTTGAGTCACAAGGGCTCTTTCGATGCTAAGTGCCTTGGTGATCAATTGATTGTATGTGGTGATACCCTGAATCTTGAGATGAAATAATAAGCAACCTTCAAGGTTGGCGATGATTGTGTAGACTTGTTGTTCTTCTGGCATGGTCCACTTACTCCGATTGGCCTTGGATCACCATCGTTGAAGGAATGAAGTGAAAGATTCATTCTTCCCTTGTTTTAGAGCGTATATTTCTTTGAGACTAACATCCATTGCAATGTTACCTACGTAGTTCTTAATGAATGCACTTCTAATCTCTTGGAATGTTCTAATGCCTGTAGGTAAGCAAGAGAACCATTCTATAGCGGGACCCACCAAGCTTCTAGGAAATAGCTGCATTAGATACGTATCGTCATATGTGACTTCCATGCAATGAACCTGGAATTCCCTAATGTGATCTTCAGGGTTTCCTATTCCTTGATATTTGTCAAATTTGGGGATTTCAAATCCCTTAGGGAATGGTTTCATTTCTAAGCTCCTATCAAATGGATAGGGAGACAAGTTGCTTTGCGTTTTGGTTGTTTGCCCTAATTGAAGATCGAGCACTTGTTGCGAGAGCAACTTGAGTTGTGTGTCACATCATCTTGTGGGTTAGGGGGTGGAATGAAGGTGTTTTGGGGTGTCGCAATCGTGGTTTGGATGGGTGGATTGGTTGGTGTGTTGTTCATTGGTATGTGTATATTGTGCCGAGTGAGGTAGGCTTCTACCTGCTTTTGGATGAACAACGCCTGTTGTTGATCTTGTTGCTACTGTGCTAGGATTTTTGCTTGTTGCTGTTCCAACAATGCTTGTTGTTGTGCTTGTTGTTGTTCCCACAATGCTTGTTGTTGGGCTGCTAGTTTTGTTGCTTCTTATTGTTCTTGATATTTCTTTAATGCTTGTTGGTATGCTTGCAATTGCACTGCTTGTGCAAGAAGTTGTTCTTGTACTTGTGCTTGTTGTGCTTGCACTTGAGCTTGTGCTTGGGCTTGCGCTTGTGCGGATTGTTGCTACAATAATAGTTGTGCTTGAGTGACCCTTTGTGCTTGCAATGCTTGCGCGACTTGGGAAAATTGAGCGGCTTGTTGTTGCTGTTGTTGTTGTTGTAATAACGCTTGAGCTTGTTGCGCTTGTTGCACTTGTATTCTGCTTGTGCAGCTTGAGCGGCTTGTTGCACGAATTTTGTTTTTGCACTTGTTGATAGCCTCTTTGGAAATAACTTGCAATCTTGTGTCAACTGGTTTGATGTGGTGAATGTTGGTGGTGGTGGGGGTGGTGGTGGATTTGGAATGGTGATGTTGTGTTTATATTTTGTGTGTTGGATAATGGTATTGATGTGACTGGTCCTTGTGAGACCATGCTTTGTGATGATGTGGGGGTGTTTAATGATGTTTCCATTGCCTGTGTATTTATCATTTGTTGTTGTGATATCAACAATAAATTTTGAGCGTTTGGTGTGATGCTTTGATTGATGGTTGGGATAGCGGTTTGATTGATACTTGGTAGGGGAGGCAACCCCAAGCCAAGGAGTGGTGTGGATGATAATGGTAGTGGTGGGATAGGTGGAAATGTGAGGGGGGTGAATCCTTGCGAAAGTGTTGTGGTATCGAATATTCCCCCTGGTCCAAACATATCCCCTTCTTCTTGTGAATTTGTGAGAAGAGGTGTCTGTGGTGCTTCGTGAAAAGATTTTGATGATGGGTCATAATGTAAAGTGAGAGGAACATTTTGGTGTAATGGATTATGGGAGATGTTTTGTTCCAAGGTGGTGTTTGTGTCCAAGTTTTGGTTATTCACAAGGGGATGTGATTGAAGTGCATTGAGGAATGTGTTTCCCTTGTTAATGTTGGGTTGAGTTGGAGCAAATGATGTTGTGAGTTGCGGGATGTTTTGTGCGATTTTTTGAGATGGAGGTGTAGATGAAATGGGGATGGTGGATGAGATTGGTGGGAAGATGTCTCCACTATAGTGCTTACATCAAAATCAGAAGGCAACTTGGCCCCTTGTTTTGCTAGTTCAAGCATGTATAATGAAGGGTTAAGCCTCATCATGATGTTGATGATTCTATGGTTGTCTAGATTTTGGAGCATTTCCATCATTTCTTCGTGATACATTCCAAAAGTGAGGTCCTCTCCTCGGTTTTCTTCTTGTGGGTTTTGCGATGATGTTGGAAGGCTAATTGTGAGATTTCCATCCCCGATGGGATTCATTTCAGGAGTGGTTTGGCTAAGATCACTTGAAGCGGGTGTTTCTTTGTTGGCTTCCATAATCTTCTTGTATTGAGATCTAGTTAGAACCATAAAACGAGAATCAATCTTCGAGAATATGGGAGATGAATCTCTTTATTCTTTGGATTAATCTCTATTTTATGTCCCAAAGTGAAAGTTTTTTAGGATGCTTTTTAGGATCAAATGTGATGATGATATGATGGTGATGTTTAAAGATGGATGTTATGGATGTTTTTGGCTTTTGATAAATCTTGAATTAAATACTAGGCTTTTAGGATTTAGGATTTTGATTTTTTTTGGATTTTAGATTTTTGAGGTTTTGTCCTTGATCTTGATTTGGATTTTGATTTTGATTTTGAACAAAAAGACCCTAAGATGTTTGATAATGATCTAAAGGATAGTTTTGTTCAAAGGATGATGATTTGGATATGTGTGAGGAGAAGGATGCATCTACCCACACCTATCCAAACAAGATGATTGTTTCACTAAGTATATGAAGAAGGATTCATCTACATACACTAAGCTAGACAAGATGATTTTTGATAATTTTGACTAAGTATATGCAAAAGGATGCATCTACACATGCCTAGCCAAAAGGTGTTTTGATAAATGTTTCAAGGACTTGGTCTCAATGATTTTGGTGTTTGCTTGATTTTGTCATAAAGCCTAGCACTTCAAGGATGATTTCAAGGTTTTTCAAAAGATGATTTATGAGATGATGTTGTTTTGGAGGATGGATGAAAAGTTTTGATATGTTTTGATCCCTAGATGAGCCTAAAAAGACCACTTTGTTTGCCTAGATCTAGGTATTGAAGAGCATGCAAAAACTTCCTAAAGACATTTGTAACTAAGGATTGATTTCATTTGAACTTTCATTTTCATATTTTTGATGATTTTTTTGCTTTGGGATTTTGTGAGTTTCCAATCACACATGAAAATTCATTTTGCTTAGCTTTGCTTAATGGCTTTATTTTACCAAAAACAATATCTTTGATTAAAGTTTCAAACTAAGATGTCCAATGTCTCAATTTCTTTAAACCCCACAAGATAGTTTATGTGGAAATTTAATGAACTTAAGGCAAGGGTTTTCCTATTGTTTACTCAAGAAGACAAATTGAGATATAATCCAATGCTTAGAAACCTCTAAGGACATAAGTCCCAAGGGAAAGCAATAATATATGGATTGAGTCAATGATATTTGTCTTTAAAAGGGTTTAAAATTTTGATGATGTTAAGTGTTTGTTTTTGATTTTTTTCGAGCAAGCAATGTATTTTCATACTGACTCACAAGCAATGCAACATCCTAGCTTAATGGGTACATTTTTCTTAGTGGGCTTGCCTCATGCCCTTCATAGAAGAGATGATTATACATGCAACCAAGGAAAAATATAAAGGTATGATGAAATCCTAACCTCTATATTTCAACCAAGATCAGACATGGCAAGTAACTTCTTTGAATCTAAGTTCCAATGCACCACTTTGATAAACTCCCTCAATTGATAAATAGGCCACTACAAAACAAGGGTTCTAGTTCAGACTTTCCATTCGTAGGAGTTGACCCAATGTGGCAACAGTCCCTTTCGGATCCATCTTGTCAGAGTCAACCGCGTGATATTGGCATTTCTTCCAATATCCACATTTATATCTCGGCTGGAAATACTCTCGGGTTCAGAGTGTTACTGGTTGAGCCATTCCCTTGGGTGATTACTTTTTCCCACAAGGCGGGCCCTCTAAGATAAAAAAAAGCAATTGAAGAACAGAATCCGTAACTCGATCAATCTTTGATAGCAACAAAGAGAGAGAATATATGCGAAAATGCCCCCCACTCACACTCGCACAATAGTTTGTTCAATTTTAAGCCCAAATTGAAGTGTGGAGATGATTGCTTTGTCTTAACCCAAAGTCATGGAAGAAACCTTTTGATTCTCAATATCGCTATAAAGCGCGAGAGAAGTGCATACATCCTTTTCCAATGCCTTTAGTTTAAGTAAGTAACCACAAAACAAAGCAAACACACATTCATTTTATCCTTCCAAAGCAATTGTGAGTTCATTTTAAGCACCAAGATGAAGTGTGAGTTTTGATTTGTTCAATTTGTTAATCCCAAACAAAATCTAGTAAGTTTGTGATCCTAAAGTTCGCTTTAGCCTTTGCAAAAAACCAAAGTGTTCTTTTTAATCCCAAACAAAAATTAGTGTCCTAAAAATGAAAAGATAAACAATTTCTTGAAGAAGCGTTTAACAAACACTTAAAGTGTTTAAAAAAACTTTGAGTTTTCAAAAAAATTCTCCTTCTTTCGTTTTCCTTTGCTAGCCTTCTCCTTGATTTCCTTCGTTTGTACCTTTGTTCCTTTGTTGTTTGTTGTACCTATAAACAAAAAAGACAATTTATGTGAGAATCCAACTTATTTTGATTTAACTTCAAACAATAACATGATTTCAATTTGATAAAAAAAAAAAAAAACAAATGCCTCAGATGATTATGATAACAAAAGGAATATTTATAAGTGGACCATGTTTTGGTATTGATTGTATTGAGAAGATACCACACTTGTTAAGTCTACTCTTTCCCCTATCAAAGTCTTAATCCATGCTACTAGAGGCATTGAGTCAATCCACAACAAATAAACCTCTTAATACCATCTTTAAAGGCTGAAATTTTTACTATCATAATAAATATGATAATATAATTTATGACATTTATTGGAGCATCAATAAGGCAGATTTGTTTCAAGATACACTATTGGAATTTTAGAGTAATCAAGATAGCATGATTGAGCTACTAAGAAGAAAATTGCAGCTCCAAAGTATTATAAAAAATTAAGAACATTTCAGTTGATCCTTGTTCCATTAATAATCATTTTGTGAATCTAGATGTTGCTACAGATTTTTTAGAAATGGAAGATAAACATTATGATCGCCTCTTGGATTCCCATTCAAAACATACAAAAGACAATAGTAAAGATTTGTAGCAATAGTCTAACACACATTTTTACAGATGAAGCATTCAAATGGGAACACAATACAAAAAATCAATAGATGTAATAGAACTCTAAAATGCTCAAAAGGCAAGTGTTAGTTGAATGAGATTTAGAGCTCAAAACAGCTAGGCACCATCTCCAGTACATCACAGATTCGAGATTTTGAGGCTCGATTGAAACTCTTTAAAAGGTTCTGCTCCACTGTTGACTAGCTTTTAATGTAAAATTCTAGCGCTACATATCCCTACCAAACGGGTTAGAAGTATTAGCACGGCTTTAAAGAGTAATACAATGATATAACCATATATAAGGTAAGATGATTTCATTAAGTCAACTACTTGGCATTGGGGGTCTTGTCAGCACTTCATCAAGTTGGAAAGCGTCCTTAAGCAACATGAAAAAGCATTTAAAATTAGAAAGAATAAGTAACACACTAATGATAACTATCTACAGATCGATCAATGTAAGAAACATGATTGTCAGGAAATCTTTAAATGATATTAACAACTCTATGTGGGAAAATAAGGAATTCGGCCGACAAAACAAACTAGGAATGAGTGCAACGCAGATTTTCAACAAGTCATTAAACCCAGGTCAGAGATGGTTGTGAATGCCACCAGTTCACTGTAAATTGAGAGCTAATCATAAAGACACTAGTAGACTTCTTTTTCTGCATACATGCCTCACCCTGCATCTTATAGAAAAAAAAATCTTAAAAAAAAGCGATATGCTTACATGAATCTGTCAAATAATGTCTTATGACCAGCGAACAAAAATGCTTACCTGGTATCTTTTGTGCAATGTACCTGGGTGTAAAATAAGTATTGCACACTCTGTATGCAGTTTGGAAACAACAAATATGGGGAAAAATCCACAGTCCACGTCGTCCTATTGCCCTGAACGGTGCCTCTCACCACCGTCTATTTCAAGTGCGCACAGGTTAGGTATATAGCAGCGAGGTCAAATCAGAATTAAAGAACACAAGATTCAAGGAAAAAGACACTTCTTTAAGTCACCCCTTATGGTCTAAGTATTTGCAGAGGGATCGTAGTTTCTGGAGGATGAAACCCTGTGATGAGATTGAGCTGGGAGCCTCGTAAAAAGCTAGGGATGCCCATCAAAGCATAAAGCAAAGATAAGGCAGGAAAACTTTTCTATGTCCTCCGAGAAAGTCAAAACCATTGGCATAGCAGCGCAATCAAGCTGGAGAGGTGTTGCGACTGCCCTGTCAGTCATGTACGCAAAAAGGTTTCACATGGAGAATGAAAATGAACTGAAGAAAACATTCAACCCAAAAGTTAGCTCGGTCAATAAGACATTTTTAGAATGAAAATAAGCTTTATCATTTTCCTCAACATTAAATGTGTTTTGCAGAGTAGATAAATCAAAACAAACAGTTATGAATCAATTTAGATTTCGTAATAGATCATTGACAGAGATAGAACTTCTAGCACCAACGTTTGAAGAAAAATCAACAAAGTGATGAAGCAACAAAATGACTGCAAGGAAAAAATACAACAAATTAAGTCACACAAAGTACAAAGCCCTCCCTCTAGCGCCAACTTGTGAGTGTGCTTTTGAAATCTACAAACACTAACTTCAAACAAGGGTTAGCACCTACAAATCCCTCAAGAAACACTCCTATGAAATACCTTGTTAATTCTTTAAAAATGCAACAAAGGATGAAATAAAACTAAAAGCATTATAAAAGCAACCACAAGTTACCTATTCCATAGTGGATTGGTGTCACATGTGCTAGTGACCCTTTCCCAATCCTTGATCAAAGCTCAAGATGATGTAAATGCAAATACAATGGAGATGATGAGCAAGATGAGTTCTCAAATCAAGAGAGTAACCTTGCATGAGAGTTGTGGAGGATTTGCTTGAGGATGAAGCCTCTATTTAAAGATTTTCAAATGCTAAGAGTTGAAGAGGGACCAATGTGGGACTAAAGATCCACCAATGAGAAGAGGCCTCTGGTCAAGTGATGATAGGCCAATGGATGTGCAAAATTTGGGAAGAGTGCCCATGAGAGGGAGAATTTGAATTCAAATTTTGCAATAAATTTTGAGAGGGGGACAAGAAAAACAGCAATAAATGCTATGTTGGAGGGACAAATCAACTTGTCATGTTGAGGGAAAATGAGGGTTTTTAATAAATCAATAAAATTGATTTATTTGTGCAAGTGGAGATATCTAGAGAATGCAAGTGGGTGAGATTAGTATTTAATCATGGCTAGATTAAATAAATGATGATTATGTTAATTTAATGATGATTAGGTGAGTTTGACTTTTAGGACTTTGATATTTGATTTATTTAAATCAAAAAATGATGGAATATGATTTTGGATTTGATTTAAATGGATGTTTGATTTATTAAAAGGTCGATTGATAATGTTTGCTTGATTTTAAATAAATGACCTTACGAAATGGAGATTAATGAAATTACATGATAAATGAATGAAGGTGAATCTGATCAGTTGATGAATGGACCTAATGTGAAATCTAGTTTAGTTAATGAATGAACCTAATCAAATGCAGAATGTTAATTTTGCATATCTACATTTTGCCCCTCTTTGAAGCAATGTACTTGTTGCATTGGTTCAAAGAATAACTTGCCGCGATCAAAATTCAAAAAAAATCTAATTTTTTGGATGCCCCAGCAGAAAGAAATACACTGGTACATTGCCCCCTCAAGAGATCGAGCAAAAGATTCGATTTGAGGGTCAATCTCTCGATACAGAGGTTCAAAATGGGTGGTTATGGACGATGATGCAAATGAGATGATTTTAAGATGCTTAGAATAACAAATCTATATTATCCTAAACAACTTAAATGATTATATGATGTGAGATGGATGAGATGGGTGATGTGATATGCTGTGATTATGAAATGGATGATTTATGAGATGCTTAGACTAATAGATCTATATTATGATCATGATATGTAGAATGGGTGGCGAAAGAGTCCCATTTGGCCCAATTTTGACCTTTGAGTAGAAAAAAATTGAAATTTAAGTTTATTATTTCTTCATGTCGGCCAGTGATGAGCTATATTAATGCATAAAATAGGTAAATTTCCTATAAATATAAGTATTTTAACTCATTTTCACATCTCTTATCTCCTATCATTCACTCATCCATCATTCTTCTATTTCAAGTCAAGTGACTTAGGGTTTTAACATTACAAGTCATTCAAGATCAATTTTCAAACATTCAAGGGTAGATTCCTCATGTTTGCAATAGAAATCCAAGATAAATCTTCATGGAAAGGTAATCAATTCCATTATTGCATGTTTCATTCCATTCTTTCATCATTTTGGTTTAATTACCTAAATGAGGTTTGACCTTGAGGCAAACCCTTATGACCTAACATCCAACATTTCTCTCTCTTATCTTGTGTGTTTGCAAATTTATGACTTTTGGAAGCTTAGAAATCATTGAAGATCAAGTTGCAAGGTTGATCAAGTCTTATATTCATTCAAAAATTCAAAATATCAACAAAAACTCATTTTTAGACTCATAAATCAGAGTTTCACAAGCGGACACCTGTAGGAAGTAAAAGTGCAAATCGAAAGCTTCAGATTCCAATTTTGAATATTCAAAAATTCAAAAGAGGAATCATTCACCATGGGTGGCAAATGAGTCCATGGTGAATGAGTCCCACTTCCAGGTCAATTTTGTGTTTTCTGCATTTTTTGATACCCTTTGTCAGAAACAAGTTTTGGCTTAGTTTGGCGGAACTAGGATTGATTCGCCTAGAATGGTGAATGAGTCCCTCCAAGCTTGAAAATCAGCATCAACAATGTTTTAGAACAATTTCCAATCTTCTTCAAGCTTTTAGGTGCACACTTCAAGTTTCATTCATTTCTGTTTAGCCTTACATTCATTTCTAGTTCATTGTTGCATTACACAATGTGTTTTCAAACATCACTTGTTTCTTAGGTTTTGCATTTATAATCAGTAATTTAGATCACTTAATTGCATTTATATAATTTCATTTAGGAATAATAACATCCTACACAACATAATTTGAATGAACCCTTTAGCATTTTTGGCCCTACTGTCTCCTTTTAGGTGAAAAATCCTAGAAGAGTTAGGGAGTCTTGTAGTGCCAAAAATCTATGGTTCATTTTGGTGAACCTAATTTTCAAACACTTTCTTGTATTATTTTGGAGTCTTTCATCATAGATCTAGCCTTGCATTAACTTTGCATTAGGATTTGCATTAGTTAATTGGCATACTAGGTTTCAAATTTTGCATTTATAAAAAGTGCATTTTGCTTGCATTATTCACATCTAAATTCATGTAATTTTTTTGAAATTCTATATTTTTCATTTATTTTTGCACTACAGCACTCATAAACCATCAAAATCAGTCAAAAATTTCTCAAAATTCTAAAAAAATTCCATACTAGGACTCATTCGCCACCATGGGCGAATAAGTCCCTTTTGACTCCTAAAACTACATTTTACAAAACTGAGAACTCTATTTTTAAGCTTCTATTTGGTGCCTTACCCTACCTATATCAGTTAGTTGCATTTTTGTAGCATGCATGTCACTTGATCTTACTTAAAATAACTCATTTCATGCATATTTTATTTTCACATTTACATCTCCCACATTTCATTTTTTAGAATAGTGCATGTTGTAATCAGCAATTTACTTTGTTTTACATCTAAAAATTACATTGCACTTTATTTAATTTTGCATAACATGTTCTTTAAATGTGCCTTTGATTTGATTAAACATGGATTTTATAAGCATAACATTCCCTCTTATGAGTTTGATTTTGATTACAACAATGAGGAACATGTTAGTCCTAACCACACCATTACATTATCCATTGGTGTGAATGGAAATGTAGGAAATCATAACACACATACTTTTTATTTTCCTGATACCTCTCCTATTAGTGACGAAGGTATCTTGGTGAAAGAAGTTACAAGCCTTGAGGTTCGTCATTGTCCATTTCTTTATTCCCCTTTGGATGATGTTAGACAAAAGGAACACGAGATCATAGATAAATTCCTAAATATCACCTTACCAAGTCTCCATGCTCATGAAAATCACACTTGTTCATCTCCTAATATCCCTCCTCGATGTAAAGAGGATAGGTTGGTGTTAGAAGACATGCCTATTAAGAATCATGACACCCTTGATCCTCCCTTCCCTAATGCTCCTCCCATCTGGGAAGATCTATTTGAAAATCATAATGGTCCTTCTCTTGATGCCTCTCCCACTTGTGATGAAGCTACTTTGCAAATTTCATCTTTAGATGAACATATTACAAGCTCTCCTAGTATGGTAGACAATTTGGAACAAGAGAATGAGACCTTAGAAACAACCAACAATAAAAAAAAATCTTCCCCTAATCTCCCCACTATGAATAATCAAACACATTCCATCATTAATACCTCCCTTAGTGGGGATGAATTTTGAAACATAGATTTTTGGGACCCTATGGACTACTCTTGCACTTCTAGGGTTTTTCACCTAAAAGGAGAGAGATATGACCAAAAATGTTGATGTATCACTCAAATTAGGATGTATGCAATTTTTTTTAATGTAAATGAACTTAACTAAATGCAATGGACTAATTTGAATGACTTAAAATGAATGAAAAAGTAAGATTTATGACTTGTTTGAAAACACAGTGTGATATGCAAATAACTATGTAAATGAAGAAATAATGCAAAACAAAAAGTACAGGAATGAATCTGAGTACACTTGGGTTAATTGTAATGATTCTAGAGTGTTCTAAATGCTGATGGAAATTACTGAATTTTCAGAGTGGGACTCATTCGCCTAGGGTGGCAAATTAGTCCACCTATTAGTGAAAAACCGTTGGGAGCTAGTTTTTGTCTCTTGGGATCTAGAATCTGACAAAACTCAAGTTTCCAATCCTAAGGTGGGACTCATTCTCCATAGGTGGTGAATCAGTCCTCTCCCAAATTTTTGAAAAATTAGGAGACAACTCTGCAACACCAAATTTGGAAATGTTTGCTTGTTAGGTTGTTGAAGTCAAATTTGCAGAAAACAAACAAATAACTCTCTCCAAGCTTGAATTTGACTCAAGTTTACTTGAAGCACCTAGTTGACTTGAAAATCAATCTTCAACACCTAATAACCTATCAAATTTTCAAACAAAGGGCAAAAAAAAAAATGCAATAGGGGGAAAATGATTAGGGCTTAGTGAATAGGGGTTTGCCTTGGTCAAACCCCACTTTTGGTAATTAAACCCTTGAAAAGATAATAAAATGAAAGAGAAAGGTAAACTGATAACATGCAAGTGTTATCAACTTACCTAACCCTTGATAATGCAAGTCTGAAGTAATGTCAATGGCTGCTTCAAAGTGCTTGAATAGTGCTTGAATTGTTGATGTAAAGTGCTTGAATGCTTGAGATGCATGATTGAATGTTTGAATGAGTGAGAAGATGTAAAATGAGGTGAAAATCACTTATTTATACAATTCTTGTGCCTTAGTATTTGTTCATACCTCATCACAAGCCGAAATCAAGTGATTTTTTGAATAAAATCTTGAAAGTAAATTTGAAATATTTTGAATTTGGGGCCAAGGGGGACTCATTCATCACCCATGACGAATGGGTCCCACCTAGGACCTAAACATATGTGTCAAGAAAATGTCATATTTAATGTTATTTGTCAATATAACATTAAAAAATACACTTAATTACAACTTATGAGGGCATAAAGAGACCAAATAAAGCATGAGAAGGGTGTAAATAGTGAAACTATGCCTAGAAGAGCATGAAAGCTTGTTACAAGACTTTACAACACTTCAAAATAGGGATTTTTGATGAGTGAAAAGGTGGTTTTTAGGTAAATTGTAATAAATAGAGTCTAGAAGAATGTAGAAATGTCTTGCAACACTTCACAACACCTTCACAAGACGTCATTCTTTGAGTTTTAGTACCTAAATAAGCATGTTCAAGCCATGTTACAACATAGAATCAAAACAACATAGTTCCAACACCATGAAACAAGCCTAGAAGGCCATGAAAATGACAAGGGGCCATTTAGCCCCCACTTTAGTGAGAGGATTAACCTGCTTCAAACTCACACTAAAGTAGCCAAGAACATCAAGGGGAGGGTTCAAATGCACTTACATTGCAAGATGGAATGGCAACAATCAAGAGGGATGATCAAGCCCCTAGGATGAAGATCCCATGGAAAACAAGACATAAGAACAAAGGAACACACAAGTGTTGAAAAGAATTGGATGAAGCTTCGATCATCAATCCAACTAGTTGTGAAAAGAGATCTAGGCTAGTTGTTTGAAAAAGAGAATGTGTACTCACTCTGGGGCCACGAAACTTCAAGTTGTCCGCTGGGTGAGAAATCCCAACTGTATACTCACTCTAGGGCCATGAAACTAGTTGTCCATAGGGTGAGAAATCCCATAAAGGTAAGATGCATACGCTAGTTGGTATGCACTCAAAAACACAAAAGTGGCTATGGGGAAAATTCATGACACTAGGTGGGCTTCCCACTCAACCATATCAAAGTTATATCATTGATAACTTTAATAAGGCGTCACAAGAAAATGCTCATAATAAAAAAGGAAAGGTACCAAAGTCATGCAAGTTGCATTATGCAAGGTGGAAAAAAGGAATGCAAAATGTAAAAATGAAAAAATGTAAAGTAAAATGTGAAAAGATGTTCAAAGGAGTCTTCTTTAGTTTATGCAAGGTCAGTCAATTAGGGAACATTGTGTCTAATGTCTCCAAGAGAGGACCAATCAAAGAATAGTATATTCACAACTTAGGGGATGTAGTGTGTCACATCAAGCCACCAAGAGGAATGAAATATGCTAAGATGGATCACACTTATGAAGGACATCACACCCAATGTCATCCACAAAGTCACAAGCACATCAAATAAAAAACAAGGCTACACTGGGAACCAAGGGGTAAAAGCACAAAGCTGTGTCACACTTTATAAAGGAAACGGCCAATGCTGATCCAATTTTTAAACTTGAATCACTAAAAAGTGGCATATATGTTTTGAATTTTGAAATGATGTAAATTAGTAAAATATGTATATTTTAGTATATTTTATGTTTGTATTTTTTTTTAAATATAAAAAATTATTTTAAACTAGTTTTTAATAAATTAAAACTCTAATTTAGTTGCTGATAAAATGTTGAAAAATGAAGTTGCATGGGACATCAAACTTTTTATAGTAAATTATATTTTTTTTTCTTCCAATTTTTTTTTGTGTATTTATAACTTGAAATTTTAGTGCATGGATATTATTTTTTCCAATTTTGATAAATACATATTTTTAAATAAATATTTAAATGTGCATGAATAAAAAAATAACTGTTTTCCTCGGATGTCAACTTTCATATTAAATATTTATCTAAAATGGAAACAAAACTATACCATCTTAAAATAGATTCTTTTATCTAGTGCATCATATTTTTTTCTATTTTTTTTAATAAGTTTTAGTATTTTTCCTTGGCATAGTAATCAACCTTATATTTTGTGTTGAAAACCTACTTTTAGTAAAAATAAAAAATCAAATATAAAAAATAATTAAAGTATTAAAATAAATATATTTTTGAAAACTACACTTATGGATCTACAAAAGGGTATTTTTATATTTTTTTAAAAATGTTGTTTACATTAGCAAGAGTTATTGAAACTTATAGATTTTCAAATAATTTAATTTTTTGGTAAATTGGACTCAAAGTGATTCTCCATACATTTTTAGCCAACAATTTTAGTTGGAAAAGTTGTGGAAGAATCTAACTTAGCTAGAATGAATCTTACTAGATCATATGTTTGACCAAAATTGATTTTTAGTTAGAAATACTTAAATTTAGTTGTGCTGATAAGTTGGCTGAAAGTGTGACACAACTTTGTGCTTTTACTCCAAGAGTTCAAATGAAATAATGGCAATGTATGTCCCCCTCTTTAAAGGAATTGCTACACATCATTTTATGAGCAATTACTTTAAAGTAGAGAAGAAAAGAAAAAGAAAAAAGAAAACAAGACATGAGAGCCTAACCTAAAAAGCCCTATGCCAAGTCATATGTTTCAAACTTAGGCTATGTCATATCAAGGAAAAATGAAAAACAAAGAAAGCACACCAAACACATAAGGGATCTATGGATTTGGGGTTAGTATGTTCATTGTTGCAATGTTTTTGTATGAAAGAGCTTGAAACTGTCATCATTCCCCGAATACATAGAATGAGAAGAAAGACACAAAAAGATTGAAAAAAAAGGAAAATGAAACTCTTTTTTGAGTCAACATGGAAGAGACATTGTGGTCTTGACGCTTTGTATTGTCCCCCAAAGGAAAACACAAGTGAAATGAAAGAAAACAAAAAGGTGAAAGAAAATGAAAAAAAAGCTTTTGGGTCAACATGAAGGAGAAATTTCAGTCTCAATGAATTGCATCATTCCCAAAAGGAAAACACAAAACAAAAAGAGAAAAAGACAAAGACCTTCTAGGTCAACATGGAAGAGACATAAGGCATCTCTACGCTTTGCATCATCCCCAAAAGGAGAACACAAAACAAAAAGAAACATATATTTTTGGGACCCTATGGACTAATCTTGCACTTCTAGGGTTTTTCACCTAAAAGGAGAGAGATAGGGAAAAAAATGCTGATGTATCACTCAAATTAGGATGTATGCATTTTTGGGTTATCCTATGTACTTCTCTAGCTCTTCTAGGGATTTTTACCTAAAAGGGGAGAGATAGGGCCAAAAATGCTTATGTATCACTCAAATTAGGATGTGTGTGATGTTGTATGAGTAAAATAAGATGATTTGAATGGAGCTATATGAACTAATTGATTGATTAAACATGTAAAACCTAAGAAATATGACTTGTTTGAAAACACATTATGTTATGCAAGAATGAACTAGAAACTTAAATAAATGATAATAAAAATTGATGAGACTGAACAGAGTGCACCTAGAGGTAGATTGATGTTACTGGAAGGTTATGGAATGTCTCAGAAAACATTCTTGATGGCTATTGGGACTGATTTGACACAAATGGAAAATCAGTCCTGCTTCTGGTGAAAACTTTTGGAAATAGGTTTTTGATTGCTGAGAGTTGAATTCAAAGAAAATCAATTTTCAAGCCTACAAGTGGGACTAATTCACCATGCATGGAGAATTAGTCCTCCTGCAAGAATCTGCACAGTTGGGACTTGATTTTGTAGGTTTGGATTTGTACTTCTCTCTTCTATAGGTGTTTGCTTTGAAAATTGCCAAATTTGGGTCTAAAAAATGACTTTTTGTCAATTCTTTGACTCGAATGATGGAGGGATGACTTGAATAACTTTACAACTTGATTTCCAATGATTTTCAAGCTTCCAAGAGTCCTAAATCTGCAAATGAATAAGACAAAAGAGAGATATGTAGAATGTTAGGGCATGGGGGTTTGCCTTGGTCAGACCCCATTTAGGTAATTAAACCAAAATTATGAAAGAAAGGAATGAAACATCCAAAATGAAACATAGATTTTTGGGACCCTATGGGCTACTCTTGCACTTCTAGGGTTTTTCATCTAAAAGGAGAGAGATAGGGCCAAAAATGTTGATGTATCACTCAAATTAGGATGTATGCAATGTTTTTTAATGTAAATGAACTTAAATAAATGCAATGGAATAATCTGAATGACTTAAAATGAATGCAAAGTAAGATTTATGACTTGTTTGAAAACATATTGTGATATGCAAATAACTATGTAAATGAAGAAATAATGCAAAATAGAAAGTACAGGGATGAATCTCAGTGCACCTGGGTGAATTGTAATGATTCTAGAGTGTCCTAAATGTTGATGAAAATTACTGAATTTTCACAGTGGGACTCATTCGCCCAGGGTCAAAAATCAGTCCACCTACTAGTGAAAAACTGTTGGGAGCTAGTTTTTGTCTATTGGGATATGGAATCTAACAAAACTCAAGTTTCTAGTCCTAAGGTGGGACTCATTCGCCATAGGTGGAAAATAAATCCTCTCCAAAATTTCTAAAAAATGAGGAGACAATTCTATAACAATAGATTTGGAAATGTCTATTTTTTGAGTTGCCCAAGTCAGATCTGTAGAAAATGGACAAATAACTCTCTCCAAGCTTGAATTTGACTCAAGTTTACTTAAAGCACCTAGTTGACTTGAAAATAAATCTTCAACACCTAATAACCTATCAAATTTGTAAACAAAGGGCAACAAACAAACATGCAATAGGGGAAAAATGATTAGGGGTTAGTGAATAGGGGTTTTCCTTAGTCATACCCCACTTTTTGTAATTAAACCTTTGAAAAAACAATGGAATGAAAGAGAAAGATAAACTAATAACATGCAAGTGCTATCAACATACCTATCCCTCGATAATGCAAGTCTGAAGTAATGTTAATGGCTGCTTCGAAGTGCTTGAATGCTTGAGATGTGTGATTGAATGTTTGAATGAGTGAGAAGATGTAAAATGAGGTGAAAATCACTTATTTATACAATTCTTGTTCCTTAGTATCCATCCACACCTCATCATAGGCTGACATCAAATGATTTTGAATAAAATCCCAAAAGGAAATTTGAAATGTTTTGAATTTGACGCCAAAGGGGACTCATTCGCCACCCATGGTGAATGGGTCCCACCTAGGACCTAAAAACATGTGTTGTACTAGGAAAAATGTTGTATTTAGTGTTATTTGTTAGGATAACATTCAAAAATACACTTAATTACAACCTATGAGGGCATAAAGAGACCAAATAAAGCATGAGAAGGTGTAAATAGTGAAACTATGCCTAGAAGAGTGTGAAAGCTTGTTACAAGACTTTACAACACTTCAAAACAGGGCTTGTTGATGATTAAAAGGTGGTTTTTAGGTAAATTATAATAAATAGAGTCTAGAAGAATGTAGAAATTTCTTACAACACTTCACAACACCTTCACAAGATGTCGTTCTTTGAGTTTTAGTACCTAAATAAGCATGTTCAAGCCATGTTACAACATAAAATCAAAGCAACATAGTTTGAACACCATGAAACAAGACCTAAAAGGCCATGAAAATGACAAGGGGCCATTTTTCTATGGCATAAAATTATTTTAGATGAACCAAACCTTAATTGTCACCAACATGTGGTTTGTTGTTCTCCTAGAAACTTTCCTTCTAGGGAGGATATTATAACCCAAGAGAAAGACAACATGCCCATCAAAGACAATTAAGAATCTCACTTGTTATGGGATGTTAATAGTATTCAACCTCAACTCATCCTTTATCCCCCTTCACATAAACCTTGAACACCTAAACTTGAGTTTACTCTCTACCCACCTTCACACAAACAACAACCACAACATAAACCTAAATTCACCCTCTACCCACCTCAAATTAGAATGTATTGTAGTAGTTGAATTATAATACCATTTCTCATACATATAACACTCCAAATAATCTACAACCACCACAACCAACACCACCCTCCTTACATTTACCCAATCCACCTAGCACCCCTCACTTCATCCCACACATAAAGGAGTATGATCTTGTTGAATTTTTTTAGAAAAAATCCTACTAAGATCTCATTATGGGACCTTATTCATGCCTCCCATCACTATCACAACATGATCCAATCTTCCTTGCAACAAGCTCCTATTCCTTCTAATGCGCAACCAACATTGCAACCATAATCCAAGGAATACATCCTGAAATTGTTTTCCACCAAAGTGAGCTTCCTCCTTTGGAAGTGAAAAAATAAAATGAATATTTTATGATTATTGCTCAATACAAACAAAAAGGGATTAAGAGAACTCTTATAGATACCAGTTCTTCTCTTAATGTATGTGGAGTGAACCTTCTCGATAGACTTGGTGTTGATATATCAAATATCCATTCTAATTCTTTATCCATCAGAGGATTTTCCAATGTAAGAAAACAACCACTTGGTGTGATCACTTTACCTCTTATAGTTGGAGTGGCCACATTAGATATTTTGATCCATGTTATGCTTAATGATCTTTCATATAACCTTCTTCTAGGCAGGCCTTGGATTCATGTAATGAATGGTGTGCCTTCCACTCTTTATTGTAAAATGAAATATATCCACAACAACAAAATGTAAGCACTCGATGTTGATGATGAGCCTTATAATGTATTACAACTTGAGAAAACCAAAGAAAACCCTTTGAACACATTAACACCAACCACACAAGTGGAACCCACACAACAAAATGATGAACAACATACTAACCAAGTCATGATGCTATTAGAAGATGATTGGGGTTCTTTGGATATTGAACATGACTTCATGGGAAATTAAAAAATCATACACAAAAATTCCAATAAGGAAAAAGACACAAAAATAACGTCCACTCAAAATTTGGACAACCTTTTGAAAGCAACTACCTCAACCACTTTAGATAAAGAAGAAAAATACACAGTCTGTTGGCATATGATGCAAGTGGATGTGATTTTTTGCTTCTAGTGTTGTCATTGATGGCAAAAAAGTCACCTTTTGGCTTTGTAGTTATGCATTCAGTCACACCGATAGAGGAAATGAAAAATGTGTGTTATTGGTAGTATTATCGACCGAACAGGGCATCCAGTTTGATAGTTTCACCGGATCACCATTTTGGGTTGTGGATCAATGAATTTGATTTTTAGGCATATGGAACATATTATTATTGATTCTCCTAAAGTTGTTATTGTGGGTATATGGTTTCAGAGGTCCAGTAGGACATTTTTTTGTCTATTTATTTGGTGAAGCCGGCTCAGTGGAAATGATGTAGTGGATGTATAAATTTGAATTATTTTAATTATCTTCAAATCCAAATGATCAACTATTGGTCCTAGCTATTGTATAGTCGACTTGTTTGGATCCACATCGAAATTCTCCATCGATTGGGCAAACTAGTTGTGAATTTTATTAAGTTTTGTTGAAACCAACCTGTGGCGGTTGATTCCTTGTGAGTGGATATATTTAGATGATCAATCATATCATTTGGATGTATGTAGAATTTGTTTATGTGTATGTTGTGAATGTCTAAGTTGTATTTGAGGGATATCATGCACATTTTCACTTGTACATAAAGATCTTGTGTGTGAACTTGAGCAAAACAAAGCATAAGTTCTTCATCAGTCATTAGGATAGAAGTTCAACATCAAAGCTAAATTGGAATTGAAATCAAGCATTGGTAGATGCTATTATCTCAATTCATTTTCTTTTGGATCTATTCCAAACTTTTTTAAGGGTAGTGAGCCCCATTTTGAGCAATGAGCCTGAATGCAAGTGCATTCCCATTTTGCAATACTTCTTTTGAGTATACTCAGAACTTATTATGGATTGGCCATCCACCATGGTTTTTCCCCTTACAAGATTTACACATAAAAATTCTTGTGCTATGGTTGTGTGGTTTCTTGTTTTTTGTTTCTATATATTCATTTTGATTAAATGTGTTAAGTGGATTGAAGATCAAAATAAAAGAATTATTTTCTGCAAAACACTAATTCATCCCCCTCTTAGTGTTGCTTGTTTCCAACAATTGGTATTGGAGCCTATTCCTCGAAAGAAGCCTAATAGCTTGGGGAGATCTTGGAAATTATATTCAATGGATACAAGTAGTCTGCAACAACAACTCATGGTGGCCTTGGATGATCTTGACCAGTCAAAATCTGAGATCTAGGAACTACAAGTGTTGAAAATGCAAAAAAAATTATCTAGTCATTAAAAGAAAAAATGAATGAATCAAGGGAGAAAATAAAGGAATTATGTGGTCAACTCAAGTAGAAGAAAAAAATTGGTGAAGATGAACAACTCAGTTAAGCCCTGAAGGAGAAAATAGAAAAATGTGAAAAGTTTTCCCAAGAGAATGTTTCCTTGAAGTGTGAGACATAATCCATCATGATGAAGATGACCAAGGAGTTAGAGGACATAAAGAAAAATGAAGAAAAGCTTGCACAATCCTTGAGAGAAAAGTATGAAAAATGCAACCGACTAGAAGATGAGTTGGAACAAACCAATAATAATGAAGATGATCTTGAGAAATAGCTTGATGATCTCAGAGATGAACTCGCTACAAAAAATGAGTTTAAAGACAAATTCAAAGCAAGCTCAACCAAACTTGATGAACCGATCAAAGGTCAAAGAACTGATGGTGATAAACAAGGTCTTGGATATGAAGAAGGAGAAATCTCTAGATTTGGACAAAGGAGATCTAATCAAAGGAATTATGCACAAAGAAAATTCAAACAAAGAAACCAAGTGAATGAATCCAAGAGGAATCTGGTACGACAACTCAATGCTCAAAGATTTAATGGCTACTATTACGCTTATAAAAAAATTGGTCATATGGCTTCTCAGTGTAGGAGTAAGACAAACACAATAGACCATCATTTTTAGGTCAATTATTTAATTGCTACAAGTATGGTCATAAGTCAAGTGAGTATAGAATTATGATGCATAATTTACATAGAGACATCAAATGTTATGCATGCAATAGATTTGGACATGTTGCTAACCAATAAATATCAAGACAAAGCCAATGGAAAAATTGGATTAGATAGAGGAATGTTGTTTTCTACAATTGCAATAAATTTGGTCACACCTCTAGATTATGTTGGAATAGAAGAGGTTTGATAAAACAGAACATGCAACTGGATGATAAGGGAAAAGGAAAGATCACTACAGATGAAATCAAGAAGAAAATGCAGAAGAAATGAGTGAGGAAGAACCCATCTCCAGACACAAATGGATCCACACCAGAAGTCTCTTCTGGTAATGCCTCTGGAACTAATTGTAGGTCTCTTCCATAGGGGGCGCTATCAAGAAAATCTTCTAAATCCCTTGCAAATGGCTGGCACTGGAATTTGGATGAGTCCAATAGGAAATCGATTTTTCTTTAGATGTTGTGGAATGAAGCTAAGGTATCAACGAGGATTATTGATGGTCCACAAAAAAATTGTTTGTCCCAAAATACAAAAAGTCTAAAAACCAACAGAATTAGGGCAAGAGTGTTTATTGCAAAGGTACACAGTTTGATGATGATAAAAGAACCATTCTTACTCTCATTTGTCATATTTTATTCGAGTAAAAGAAGTTTGAAGCACTCTAAGGCAACCCTTTGTAAAACAGAAAGGAGATTGAAGCTCAAAAAGGAATCTACAAATTGACCTCCATTTCATCTCCAAAAGGTATTTATAGCAAAAAACTGTAAATTTTTGTTCTCTCAATCATGTCTACCCAACTATTGGTTGAAGTCAAAGATAGGCTGCATCCAAAGTTTAAGTGGCATTCATACAAATCAGTAGACATTGATCCCCTAGGTGCATTTTCTTCTATGTCATACGGTGTTCTACACATCGAGGATATTAGGGCATATGTGGGTGAAGCCACAATAGTGGTTTACAATTTGATGGAGGAAGGAAAATTGAGAAAAAATGACCCCATGGCAAAAAAATTAGTTTTAGGGGTTCACATGAACCTACAAGTTCTACCAAACCATAAAGGGGTTCGACCGAACTAGGGTTCGACCGAACCCATTAATTATTGGGCCCACATTTCTTTCCCAAAAAATAAAGGAAAAATGCATATTAATGGGGGTTTGAATTAACCCTGGTTTGCTAGAACCCCCTGGTTCTAGCAAACCCCCCTTTTCCCTAATTTTTTAATTTGTTCACACAAAAACCTAAATTTTTATGCTTTCAAGCTCCGGTTGAGGATGAAAATGGGGAATATTTAGAAACCAAACTTGGAATCAAATAGCCTTTAGAACGACCTATCCAATGAATATAATTTTAATATGTTTTGGTTTTATTATGTATTTGTTTTTTTAGTTTTATTAAACATAGGTTTTTCATCAAAAGTGAAGGTCTTTGTTCTGCACATGTAGAAAAATAGCAAATTATCAAAAAAAAAAATTGAATTTCGATATATACAATAAAAGTTATGTGTTATACGGTCACGCTATGTCTAAATTGTCATTTGATTGATTTCAAAACTTGATTAAAGAAAAAATATTCAATAAAAAACTATCTAACCAAGTGGAAGCACTAGATATCAGAGTCAAAAATGTAAATTCGAAAGAATTGAAATTTTATCCTTCATGGAAAAAAAGTTATACGTTATATGGTGTGCGTCACTTTTTAAAAATGTTGTTTTTTGAAAAATACTAGTTTTTGTGGGAGATGGAAAAAGAAGTGCAATCTAATTCTAAAAAAATTGAAAAAAATATTTTTAGAATCTATAGACAAAATGCAACGAGACTCTAGTTTGCATCATCTTCAAATTCCTCATGGTTTAGCCGCTAGAGGTGCCTAAATGTGAAGATTTAGTTAAAAATTAAAAATTTGGTGTCCAGTTTGGCCAAAAATTGTAAACCACTATTGTGGAATCACCCATGTGCATGCGAACATTGAAGATTTGGGTAGTGCTCAGCTTTTGGAATTATACTCTAAACACATAGTGCAAGATGATTTCTCTGTGAAACTTGAATCTCCCTAGTGGACAAGAACTTTGCACAATACACAAAGTTTCCCATATTTGAGGAGGATGAGTGGGTTCAGTACATTTTGAGCAGAGTGCATGATGAATTCATGTGGCTAGATATACCATTTAAAATCTCCAAGGAAGATATCTATGCAGTGATGGCTTTAAACTCTTCCGATAGACTCCCTGTACTAAAGTCCATAAAGAATGATGATGTTACTAAAGCAACCAACTCTCATTGGGATAGAAGGGAAATGACCATAGATGATTTTGCTGAAATTGATGTTAAATTTGCATCCATGATCATAGGGTATAAGATCTCTCATTCACACCAAGAAAATCCAGTATCTGGAACTTCTATCTATACAACCTATGAGATGATTAAGCAGAATGAAGATTATGAGTTATGTGAAGTGCTCAGAGGACAACTTATTGAAAATTTTAAGAAGATCAAAAAAGGAGAAAAAAAATTCTTCAAGTTTGGAAACCTATTGATCTATCTATATTTCTACTTCTTAGGTGAAGTACCGGGATTCAGTAAAGTTCAATGGAGAAATGATACTCTAGTAGTAGTACATATCTGAGATATACCATGCAATCTTGGAAACTGGGAGACTCACAACACAATTCTATGGGGTCACTTCAAAAAAATTCAAAAAAAGATGCATGCCAAAGAAAGGATACCTGAATTTTTAGTAGAACAATACACGGACTCTATATGCTTCATGATTGATATTGATCAGTGTTACATGGTTGTTAATCCTAGGTCAGTTTGGATCATGTTGATGGGATATGAGGTAAATGGAAATATTTTGAAGATGTATGTAGAACACCTGTTAAACTCGCCTCTAGATCCTAATGAAGAAAGGTTTGATACATATATTGATCTAAAAGTCTACAAGTTCACTCAGATTTAAGGAACTAGTTTCCATCAGGAAAGTAAGGAAGGAAGTTGAAATCCTTGCAAAGAATATGGGTATTCCAGTTAAAAAAAAGAAAGAAATAAGAAGACAAAGGAATGAACTTGAAGCTGAAGTAGAAAAGAGGAAGGAAAAACCAAAAATAGCTAGTCAAGGAAAATCTTTAGCCAAGGCAACCAGGAGTTCCCTTGCTACCCAACCAAGTAAGACAGAAGCCTCCAAAAGAAAGGAGAGAAAAAGTTCAAGAACTTACAAAGCCGCATCCGTAGAAGAAGAAGAGACAGATTTAGAAGAGATAGTAAGAGAATTGAAGGCTACTGGGACTCATGTGGTCAAGCTAAACAAAAGGAAGCCTTCTCGGAAAAGTGAAGAAGCTTAGAAGAAGCCCAACATGTATGTGGAAGAAGTTGAAAATGCAACTTAGTAGCTGATGGTAATCTCAAACCTCTCTGTTATAGATATTTAAGACTTTTAATGATTCTGGTAAAAGGATTCTTGAAGAAGCTGCAGTTAAGCATTTAAATGCTTTCAATAAAATTATTTTTGAGATTATGTCTAGCTTGCCTACAAGCCTATATAAAGCTTTGGAGTCAAGAAGGGAAACTACAAGAACTGAGGAAGAGAATTTGAGAAAAAGGGTTCTTATTGATTTGTGTCCTGGGATGGGGATTGAATAAATGGACTCACTTCTTCTAAGAGTCAAACAGGAATTCAAAACTAAATCAAGAATAAACAAAATTATGATTGGTGACATCAAAGCTGTGATGAATGAGACCAAGACAATTTTGGAAGAATTTTTGTCAAAAGAAAAGGAAAATGTTGAAGAATTCAATACTAAACAAACTAAAGGTCATGAAGAAATAAATGTGTAAGTAAATAAATTAGAAGAAGGAAATGCAGATAAAGTAGTGAAAGAAGGGAATGGGGATGAGGAAGTAGATGTGTTAGGAGAAGAAAATGAGAATGTGGAAGACATAAATGTATCTAATTCTCTGGTATTTGAGGATACTTTGACTCCTCCCAATATTGAAAATGTTGAGACTCCTACAACAACTAAGGAATAGGTTGAGGAGATTGTTGAAAGTAGAGAAGTGCCTACTGAAGAAAAGGAAACTCCAAAAACCATTCCAGAAGCTCAATCTGAAATTGACAAGGGTAAGCAACCATAAATCAGCCCAAATAAAGCAAATGAATCCCTATTGGAGTAGCACATAGAACCGAATTCTGAATTTGATTAGAATTCAATCAATTTATCTACTTTATGTCCAATTCAGATGTTGAAAGTCACCAAAATAGCTCAACATAAAGCAAATGAGAAAATATTGAAATCTCACATTGAAGATAGTGAGCTATTAAAACTTGCCTCTGGAGTTCTACATAAACTACTTCCTATGCATGATTTGGACCCATCAAGCTCCACCTTTGGTGAGTTAAAAAGGTTGATAAACTCTATGGACTCACATTTCAAATCCTTTGAGGACTCAACACTGGATAAAGTAAGAAAGGAATTTAAGGAGGAAAGATTTGGTAGCTTAAACATGCTAATTGCTAAAGATAGAAAATTGTTAGGAACTTGCATTCAACACACTCAAGGTGATATAACTAAAGGAGGAAACATGTACAAATCCTTCTTAATCTTGTCCAAATTTACAGTTGCAAATGAGAAGAAGATAAAAATACAATGAGCAACTATTGGCTATCATTTCCAACAACCTTGATCCCTTGGCCGGCAGTGTGTGTCGTCAAGATTGTCAGGTAATATCCTTGCTTGACCAAATGAAGAATTTAAAGTTTGAAAATAAAAGAATCATTAGTAGAGTAAGTGAATTAAGGGGACTAATTAGAACAAGAATTGAGATGCTGGTGAATGCCTTAAAGGAAGCAAAAAGTGTTGTCACCACCCTTGATCTGGTAAGCCTGGAAGCAACAAAACATTATCCTATCTTCTCTATGGTCACATCACCATTTTGGAAAGTCTGAAGAGTATTTGGGACTCCACCCTTAGTGAATTGAAAAAGTTCTTTGAAGAAATCTTCAAATTGTTGTAAGTCTCTAGATAATACTTGTATAGTTTTGTACCCCCAATTTTGTCATTGGTGTCAAAGGGGGAGAGAGAGTGTAGTGAAAATTTTCTTAATATTCTTAGGGGGAGTAATATTTTGCAATGGTACATTATTCAATATTTTGTATACCTATAGTATGTTAATCTTGACACTTAGTAATTTTTCACTAAGTGTTTGCATCAATTCCAAAGGGGGAGATTGTTTGCATATGATGCAAGTGGAAATGATTTTTGGCTTTTAGTGTTGTCATTGATGGCAACTAAAGTCACCTTTTTGGTTTGCAGTTATGCATTCAGTCGCATTGACAGAGGAAATGAAAATTGTGCGTTATTGGCAGTGTTATCGACAAAACAGGGCATCTATTTTGATAGCTTCACTAGTTCACCATTTTGGGTTGTGGATTGATGATTTTTTTTTAGGCATATGGAACATATTATTATTAAATCTCATGAAGTTTTTGTGGGTATATGGTTTTGGAGGTTTGGTAGAACATTTTTCTGTCTTTTTGCTTGGTGAAGCCAACTCAGTGGAAATGATGTAGTGGATGTATAAAGTTGAATTATTTTAATTATCTTCAAATCCAGATGATCAACTATTGGTCCTAGCTATTGAATAGCTGACTTGTTTGGATCCACATTGAAATTATCCATCGATTGGGCCAATTAGTTGCGAATTTTATTAAGTTTTGTTGAAGCTGACCTATGGCAGTTGATTCCTTGTGAGAGGATATATTTAGATGATCATTCATATCATTTGGATGTATCTAGAAGTTGTGTGTGTGTGTATGTTGCAAATGTCTAAGTTGTATTTGAGCAATATCATGCATAGTTTCACTTGCACATAAATATTTTTTGTGAAAACTTGAGAAGAACAGAGCATAGTTTCTTCATCATTCATTAGGACAAAATTTGACATCAAAGCTAAACCAAAATTGCAATCAAGCATTGGAAAATGTTGTTATCTCAGTTCATTTTATTTGGGATCTATTCCAAACTTTTTTAAGGGAAATGAGCCCCATTTTGAGCAGTAAGCTCCAGGAAATGAGCCTGAATGCAAGTGCATTCCCATTTTGTAATACTTCTTTTGAGTATACTCAGAACTTATTATGGATTGGCCATCCACCGTGGTTTTCCCCTTACAGGGTTTCCATGTAAAAATCCTTGTGGTATGGTTGTGTGGTTTCATGTTTTCTATTTCTGCATATTCATTTTTATTAAATGTGTTAAGTGGATTGAAGATCATAATAAAATAATTAATTTTTGTAGAACACTAATTCACCACCCCCTCTTATTTTTTCTTGTTTCCAACATAGACACCTTTGATGGTGCTTATGACCAACCACCACCTAGTCCAAAAGAAATGAAAAAGCTTTATGGAAAAGGTTATGAGCTTATGAAACAACTTGGATATAGTGAAAAAGGATGTGGTGCTAAGGAACAAGGTATCCACAACTCCATCAAGCCTAACACACAAAAAAAAAATCACATTCTTGGTTATTGTCCTGTAATAGAGATCGCCAAACCTTCACTCAACATCACCAATCCCACAAAACATACTATTAAATTCTTCTTAACCGAACACCCCAACACTAGTGGTCTTGAACATCATCCAAACATGCAACACACAACTTCACCTTTGCTTAATGTCAAGGTCATCTCACAAGACACCAAAGATGTGCATTCGATAGATTTTCCCTCCTCTTGTAAGAGTGAGAAAAAAATATTGCAATCTAGAGAAACTTGTGTCAATATGACATCTACTACTAAGAAAGATGTATCTTTGACAAAAAGCACAAGACCACATTCTCCTCTTGATCAAGAGGGTATCTTGTCGAGACTCCTCCAAGATCACTTTATCACCCTCCCTCCCAGAACTCAAAAGAAATGCTCTTCCAAGACTTCATTTTATGCATATCATAGAGTTCATGGTCACACCACTAATGAATGTAAAGGTGTGAGTCGTAAAAGACAAATTTTTTAGGAGTTTAGTATGCTTTCCTATGTGGGGGCGCCTCATAACTCTAATTGCCATTGATTTTCACTCTAGAATGAATTTCATCAATTGTTTTGGCTCACCTTTGTAGTGGGGGCAAGGGGTTTAGCAAGCCTTTTCCTCATATGTCACTTGTTGTTGCCTCCTTTGGCTAGTTGTTAACTCTTCATAAACATATAAGAGCAAGCTTGGGATGTGGATGACATGCCTTAAGTTGGCTCACATGTGACATATTACCCTTTTTCATGATTTAGCTTCTCGAAAACATATAATGTGGTATAGTATTTTCTGAGTAAGCTTTCATGTTCTCCTTCTTCTACTTTAAAGAAACTACTCATAGTATTGGTGTTCACAACTACTTTAAAGTGGGGGCATACATCACCACTCGCATTTCATTGTGCAATTTTATTTTTCTTGTGATTACCTCTATTGGAAGCATTAGGTATGTAATGTTTCCCAGGATGAGACCTTGCACTTTTCCCCTCTTGGAGACATTGAACATGGTGTTCCCTAAGATGAGACATTGCATGAGAAAAAAAAATCCCTTTGAACAATCCTTACACTATTCTTCATTAACAATGTCTATGAGTGTCAAGAATACGAAGTTTTTCTTACCTCATAGAGCTGAAAAGTCATTTTCATTTGTGGTGCCTTATCAAAGTTATCAGGAGGTATAACTTTGATATGGTTGAATGGGAAGCCCATTCTAAGGCATGACTTTCTCCATAGCCACCTATGTGTTTGTGAGTGCATACCAACTAGTGTATGTACTTCACCCTTTTGGGATTCCTCACCCAGTAGACAGTCAAAATTTGTGTGGCCCTAGAGTGAGTATGTTGTAGACTTCTCACCCCACAAATGACCTAAAGTTCTATGGCCCCAAAGTGAGTACATCTTTTCCACCCCATTTTTTTCTTTCCTTTAGTTCTTGGCAATGCATCATTTTGTATCTTGATGATTTGACTTAGGATCTTAGATCCTGGGGGCTTAGCCATCTCCTTTGATCTTTGTCATTATTTTTCATCTACATCTGTACACTCATATCTCTCTTGAATGTCTACTTTAGTGTGAGTTTGAAGCAAGTTCATCCTCTCACTAAAGTGGGGGATAAATGCACCATAGAAAAAAGTACCTCTTGCTTTACATGGGAGTAACTCATGATAAAATGGACTTAATGAGGTCTTAATCTAGTGTTTTGAGGAGTTTTATGCATACACACTAGGTCTTGGACCCTTAATATGCATTTAATGATGTCTTGTAAAGGTGTTGTAAAGGACTTTCACACTTTTCTAGACTTAATAAACCTATTTCTCACTAAATCAACATTATAAAATGTGTTTAATGGCATCCTCACATCAATCTAGAAGTTTTTTGAATTAAACTTAATGATAAACTAGTGTTATAATGTGTCTTGTGCATTCACATTGGTTCTTGTCCCTTCCTAGGTTGTGTAGACCTCATTTTAGTGTTGTAAAGTGTATTTAATCACACTTTCACATTGAATTATGTGTCCCAAGTCCTATTTGACATTCACATAATCACTAATAGTCCCATATTAACCCATATTGTGCATCCCGAGGCTTACATTGATCAAATACCTGACAAATTTGCAATTTAGACCTTAGTTCCTTATCTCCTAGCATCTGAGCTATCAAATTGGCCCCTGTGGAACCCATTCACCATGCATGGTGAATCAGTCCCATCCAAGTGGGACTCATTCAACATGGGTGGAAAATGAGTTCCATTTGGTGCAATTTTGACCTTTAAGCAAATTTTTTTTTGAAATTTAAGTTTATTATTTCTTCATGTCAGCCTGTGATGAGGTATTAATGGGTAAAATAGCTGAATTTTCTATAAATATAAGTATTTTAACTCATTTTCACATCTCTTATCTCCTATCACTCATTCATCCACCATTCTTCTATTTCAAGTCAAGCACCTTAGTGTTTTAACATTACAAGTCATTCAAGATCAATTTTTAGACATTCAAGGGAAAATTCTTCATGGAAAGGTAATCATTTCCATTATTGCATGTTTCATTCCATTTTTTCATCATTTTGGTTTAATTACCTAAAAGGGGTTTGACCAAGCTAAACCCCCATGCCCTAACATCCAACATTTCTCTCTTGTCTTGTGTGTTTGCATATTTAGGACTCTTTGAAGCTTAGAAATCATTGAAGATCAAGTTGCAAGGTTTCTCAAGTCTTCTATTAATTCAAAAAGTCAAAATATCAACAAAAAATAATTTTCAAACCTGTAAATAAGAGTTTCAGAAGTGAACACTTGTAGGAAGTAAAAGTGCAGATTGGAAGATTCAAATTCCACTTTTGAAGATTCAAAAATTCAAAAGTGGGCCCATTCACCATGGGTGGAAAATGAGTGCCACTTCCAGGTCAATTTTGTGTTTTCTACATTTTCTAATACCCTTTTGTCAAAAAGAGGTTCCAACTCAGTTTGGCAAAACTAGGATTGATTCACTCAGAATGGTGAATGAGTCCCTCTAGACCTAAAAATAAAGATCAATAGTGTTTCAAAAGAAATTTCTAGTCTTCTTCAAGTTTCATTCATTTTTGTTTAGCTTTGCATTCATTTTTATTTCATTGTTGCATTACATAATGTGTTTTCAAACATCACTTTTTTCTTAGGTTTTGCATTTATAATCAGTCATTTAGATCACTTAATTGCATTTAGGAATAATAACATCCTACACTACATAATTTGAATGAACCCTTTAGCATTTTTGGCCCTACTCTCTCCTTTTAGGTGCAAAACCCTAGAAGAGTTAGGGAGTCTTGTGGTGCCAAAAACCTATGGTTCACAACTGCATGAGGAGAAACATCACTCAAGTGATTTTTCTTCCAACCATAGAATAACTATGATCCCCTACACATCTACCAAACTAGTAAGATGTCCCTACCTGTCAAGGAAGAGATTGGTTTGGTAACCTAATCCTTCAAATAGCCTTTTTTGGGCATAGTGATGTGTCCTACATATCTAGAGCTACCAAAATTTCTACTACCTCATATATGTTTACCCCAACCTAGAATGTAAATTGGATCACATAGTGAATTGATAATGTAGACAGTGGCTACCTACATTACTTTGGCCAAAGATTCATCACCCAGTAACTTCGAGTGAGGCCATTTATTTCACTACATTTAATTATTCAATTTGTATTGACCATTAGTATTCTATTCTAAGGTTGCCCCCTTTCTCATGGATTTATCCTAACCTTAGGAGTAACCTTCACATTAATTTATATCTAATGACTTGATATAGAATCCATAATACAACTCTATCTTATGCTACACACCTAGAGTATTCTCAAACTATGTATAGTTCTGATATTCTAGGAATCATATAAATTTAGTATACAATAATATTACACCCATAATAGTATAAGTAACTATATACATTTAAACCCAAAAGAGAAGTTTTTGTAAGAAAGAGACAATCAAAGAACTTTCAAATACTTGCAAGCATCGAACACACATAAATGACAATCTTTCCAATATGGCATCCTTATAAACGATCTTTTCAACATAATAATAAGGGAGTAGAAATCAACATGCCTTTTTAAATCTCCAACTAAATAATCTTCCCTCCTAGGTTAATGGCTTAAGATCACTTGCAACTTCCACTATGAACAACTCAAAATCCTTTACTAGCTTCTCTCTAGATCTCTCAATAAAAACCAATATAAAATAACAAACAACTCTCTCTATCTCACAACTTTCATTTCATTCACATAGAAATTACAACAAAATAACACAAAGAAAATCATATTGATAAGTGTAACAATTAGTAGAATTAGAACCTCTATTTATACTATTTTTTCAACAATCAAAGGCTCCAAACTAGTTAATATTTTTGCCACCTTTCTAATCTCATGCAATGACTCACCAAGCTAACTTATAGGTTTACAACACATCACAGTCCTCACAATTTAAATGGATGATTCAACTTGATATATGGGACAACAAGCTCAAAAAAAGTTTCCTAATTTAGATTCCTTCACAAAATGCTGCCAAGTTGCTCTTGATTGAGTCTCTATTCTATTTGCAGGCTTATATGCATTTAGAAGACCTCTCAAGCATTCTGAACACTTGCAAATATGGCACCACCTCCATATGTTTGGTGCCACAATTATAGTGTCGGTTTGACATATTCCAATGGCTTTTAAAATAGTTTCAAAATCCTTCTCAAATGTTTACACAACAATAACTAACTCCTATGTGCTTTATACAATGGTTGACTTGGTCTCACATACTTCATCCATTGGCTTTGTATGCAGCAAGTTGCACCATATATTGTATGATATGCACTTTTCTTTATTTAAGCACTTTACAAATATTAACATTAGCAATAGTGCTATATGTATATTGCACTTTGATGATTATCTCAATAACTATTATTCATATATATATTATATATATCATATATATATTCTTATGTATATATATATAGATATATATATATATATATATATATATAGATATAGATATATAGATATATATATATATATAGACCACATATATACATATACATCATACCATTTCAATATCTTTATAAAAACACTTATATACACAATTTCATCAATCAATGTATATATACATGGAATGTATATATATATGTCGCCTTAGTCCAATCGTTATTCCCATGCATACGAGTAATCCATCCATGAGAATGCATAGGTCCATCTACCTATGTATACTCATGTATGTATTCACTCACACATATGAGTTTACCATAGACGTGCATACATATATACTTATATATACATTAAATGCATATATATCTCATTGATATAATAGTAATCACTCAATGAAGGACATCAACACAACTTCAAGACTTCATCACATTCCTCATTCCAAACAATCATAAAACCACAAAATCCTAAGATAGGTACTTCATCAAGTAGTGAGAATTCCTCCAAATAATCTTGAAATTCAGAGGATAAGCCTCAAACCACTCCTAGGAATGACAAATCTTCTAAGTTTGGTGAGTCTTCCTCTAAGAAAAAGAAGAAATCATGTGAACCTTGTAGCTTTTGTGGTAAAGAAGGACATCCAATCAATAGTTAGAAGAGATTAGAGGCTTTATAGGAATCCATGTAGTAGCATAGGTCAGATGTCTCAACCCCTAAGTCTTCTTCCTCCTATACAGGTAAAGGTCGTGTTCTTCCTACATTAGCCCTACCTTCTACAACAAATTGGATAGTACATTTCGGCACAATAAATCACATGACTCATTATCAAGATTTAGTGTCAACCCTTTTAGATTGTACCTATACGTAGATTACAATAGGTGATTATACACAAATTTCTATTTTGGTCTCAGGTATTGTTCCACTTGAGGGTGGTTTTCTTCGAGATGCTTCTTTTATCCCTAATATTTGCACCAACCTTTTTTTAGTGTATTAGATTTACCAATCTGGCATTGATAAGATAGTTGAGTTTACCCCACATGATTTAACTTTATTTTCAACCTTCATGATCTTGATATTTTTTGCCTACTAGGAGTGTTGATTCTTCCTCTCGTTTATACCAATTTGATAGTTTTGAGAGTTCAACTAGTTCATGTTCATCTTTCATAGCACATGCAAACTTTGTACGTAAGCTTTGGCATGAAAATTTTGGTCATGCCAATTAAAAATATCTCCAATAGATGAGTACTCAAGAATTAGTATTAGGTCCCCCTAATATTTATTATACCAATGGTGTTTTTTGAGGTTGTTCCCTTGGGAAACATCACTAGGATTCTTTTCCTACAAGTGGAGCCACAAATGCTAAGGATCCCTTAGAGTTGGCACATGTAGTGACCTCATGCCATTCCCATTTTTTTTTTTGTGGCCAAATATATACTCACATTTATTGATGACTTCTCTAGGCATACATGGGTGTACTTTCTTAAGTACACGAGTGATGTGTTTGATACCTTCAAGATCTTCAAGAAATTTATAGAGATTTTTTTTTTCTTTCTATTTGTCAAATCCACACAAAGAATGGGGGGAGTATGTCAATCATGCTCATCCTTTCAAGGATTTTTATATCGAGCATGGTCTCAGTATTTGCAAAAAATTATTGCAAGTGAATTATAATTTGTAATAATTGTTGAAAGTTAAATTAATAAATAGACTACTATTTTATGAATGTAGCCCAAGAATAGGATGATCCATATTAATTTTTTGTCTCACCTCTTCCATGAATTTATTTAATTCATCTATTTAATTCTTCTATTCTATTTTTGTTTTTGTTAATCAAATCTGCATATAATTGGTAATCCAATCTCTTCATTTCTTCCTACAATTCTTAACACATAACTCCATGCATCTCTCTCTTTCTCACTCACCTATTTCTCTCTCCTTCCCTCTCTATCTTACCATTCTCTCTCTCTCACACACACAAACACACATTTATATCCCTCCCTACCTCTCCCTCGCTTCTTCCTCCCCTCTCTAATTCTCTAATGTCCCTCCCTCTAACTACCTCTCTCTCTCCATCTCTTCATCCATCCATCCCACTTATTTATATCTCTCCTCAGCATCTCTCTACCTTTCTCTCCCTCCCTACCTCCCACCCCCCTATCTATCTCTCTCCCTATGTCCCTACCTCCCTCCCCCTCTTTCTCTCTCACTCTCTCCTTCCCTCTCTACTCTATATCTCTCATCTCCCTCCCTCTACCCACCTCTACTTCCCCTCTCTGTCCCTTCCCTCCCCCCCCTCTCTCTCTCTGTCCCTCTCTCTCTCTCCTTCCATCTTTACTTTTATCTAACTATTCTCTCTCTCACACACCTTTATCTCCCTCCCTCTCTACCTCTCTCTATATCTCCTCTCCCTCCCTATACACCTATCTCTCCCTACCCCTTCTTTCTATTTGTCCTCTCCATATCTCTCTCTATCCCTCTCTCCTTCCCTTCCTCCCCACTCTTTCTTTCTCACTCTCTCCTTCCTTCTCTACTTCTTTCTATCTCACCATTGTCTCTCCCTCTCTCTTTGTCACTCCTTCCTCTCTCTCTACTTATCTCTATCTCACCTATCCCTCTTTACCTCTACCTCCCTCCACTCTCTCTACCACACTCTCTCCTCTTTCTCCACTTCTCTTTATCTCACCTATACCTCTTTACCTCCCTCTCCCTCCCTTCTCTCTCCCACCCTCCCTCCTCTCTAATTCTCTCTATCTCACCTATCCCTCTACCTCTCCCTCCCTCCCACCTCCCTCTCTCTATCTTTCCCATTCTCTCCTTCCCTCTCTACTTCTCTCTATCTCCATTCTCCCTCTCTCTAATTATCTCTTCCTCCATCACTCCCTCCTACCCTCTCT